>APFE031661721.1:52258-79733 GCA_000404065.3 Pinus taeda | reverse complement strand
CAAGTAGTTAATAATAATGTAAGGGGCCCATGGTATTAGTTGATGGTATGAGGAAACCATGGTAATGATGCATGGTATTGCATGTATGAGGCCTATATAGAGGCTAGAGACTCCACATGGAGAAACATGAAGAGAAGTATTCTTGTATGAACAAGCATATGGCTTGTGGAGTATTCTCCTTCCTTAAGGAGTGAATGTATGGTGTTGCCCTACCTTAAGGGTTAGACAATAAAGAAGCATTTCTATCTATTTCTATCTTTTTATTCTTGGGTTATTTCTATTATCTTAATATTTTCGGTTTAGATATACAACACTCCCACCCTTTGCACTTCTCAGAGCTTCATTGCCTCCAGTCTAAAAGAGCAAAGGAGTGTCTCCCTCCAGAATATCTCCGGAGCTTCGCAGTATCAGAGGTTACTTTTTGGTCTGTTGGGACAGTGGGCCGCCTTCATCTGTTCACAGTGGTAAACTCTGATTTCTTTAGGTCTTTGTTTTTTTACGCTGCTAACTGGTGCGCTGTTTGTCTGAATCAGTGTTCTCTCACCTCAACATTCTCTTGCCCTCCGGCAGCATTCGCCTTGCAGATCACTACCCCTCTTCTTACCTTCCTCACTGCAGTTTCCGACCCTTCCCAGAACTGCGCTCTCGGCCAGTCCTCTCTGCTTTCGTTCTCCCTTCCTCCCACTTTCTTTTGCTCCCCTTGTTTCTTCCTTCAGCAGCAATTCTATAGAGCTCTATCCAAGTGAGACCCTGAAATGGCCGAGAACCAGGAAGACCGTGAATCAGCTGCGAACCCCTTGGAGCGAGTCATCACCAACAGTAGTTGCACCTTGTGCAAAGCTCACTGCTTCATGATAGCAAGATTCGTAAAGCACTTCAACAAACTCAAGGAGGAATTCCAAGCTGACAGTAAATCAAAAAGAAAAAAATTGGAGAAACAGAAAGCAGAGATCGAAGGTCTCAAGGAAAAATGCAACCATATGGAGGAAACAATTGCACACATCAAAACAATAACTCAGAGCATGCAAGCAGAGGCCTCGACAAGGGCCAGCGCAAGAAAGGAACCTCAGCCCGATGATTCTGTTAACCAGCAGTAGTAACTTGATCTATGTCTTGTAAATTTTGTCTTCTAGTAGGCTTGTTTGTATGGCAATATAGCCGTTATATTTTTCAAATTGTTCTCTGTAAGCTCACCAACAAGGATCAAGGGTCTGCGCATCCATTTTGGATCCCTTCCTCTCTACTTCATCTACCATATGTAAAAGGACTTGTTCCATGAAGTTTTTATAATATATAAGTAACCGATCTTGTTAAAAAAAAAATATAGAGTCTATTTTACATGCTTCAAATGTTCTTCCCATGTTTTACTGAAAACAAGAATGTCATCTAAATATATAATTACAAAATCATCAATAAAAGGTCGGAGTACATCATTCATAACTCTCATGAAATTGGCAGGAGCATTAGTTAAGCCAAAAGGCATAACTAGCCATTCATACAACCCTTGCTTTGTTTTGAAAGCAGTCTTCCATGCATCTTGTTCTGCAACTCTGACCTGATGGTAGCCACTATGCAAGTCCAACTTCGAAAAGTAAACAACTTCTTTCAACTGATCTAATAAATCATCTATGCGAGGAAGAGGATAACGATTCTTGATCATTATTTTATTCAGTGCTCTATAATCAACGCACATCCTCCACAAGCCATCTTTCTTTCTCACCATCACGATTGGAGATTCACATGGTGATGTGCTTGGCCTTATGAACCCTTTCTCGAGCAGCTCTTGTACCTGCTTCTTGATCTCTATATTCTCTAAAGCGGATAACCTGTACATTCCGATGTTAGGCAATGGAGCATCTTGTTACAAATGAATATCATGTACAATTTCCCTTTTGGGTGGCAGAACTTTAGGTTCTTGAAATAGGATATCATATTTTGAAACAACTTTTTCTAAATCATCTTTTTGTTTAGCATCACAACCTTCAAATGCATTGGTTTTATGAGGGTTCTTTTCCTTTACAACCATTAACAAAAATTGCTTGCATGAATTTACAATTATTTTCCTCTACCTTGAGTTTATGAGAGTGTAGTTATTTTTTAGCTGATGAGCTCTTACAATATATTCTATTCCATCTTTTGTGAGTTGATACTTATTTTCAGTTCTATAGAAAATGGCTTTTCTATCATACAAGTAAGGACTTCCTAAAACACTACCACATATGTCCAAGGGAACTATATCTAACTCAACCTCATCTACAAATGTTGACCCAAAAGCAAACCTAAGTTTACATTATCTAGTCACTTGTAGATTTTCTTTATCACATACCCAACCTAATGGATATGGCTGCTTGTGAGGTGTGGTTAGTAGTCCCAACTTCTTTACAATTGCTTCAGAAATCAAGTTTACTTGTGAACCACTATCAAATAAAGTATCAACCTTTTGATGCTTGGAAATAACTCTAATATGAAAAAGTCCATGCCTTTTCCTCTCATTTTCTTCATTATCATTAGATTGTGCAGAATTACTAATAGATGCTTTAGAATTTTTACCTTTTATACCTGTCGCTATGACTGTTGTTTCATCACCTGAGTCTGACCCCAAATCTTTCTGAATAGCTGCATCAGTCTTCTTCTTCTTGCCATCAAACTTCTTGGGTTTCAGCTCTGGATGCAAAGAACATCAGTGTTCATTATCATGTCCATCCTTCTTGCTGTGAGTGCATGAAGGTTTGTCTTTTTGTACAGTGTTTTCCTTCCTCTCTTTCCATTTATGCTTCCTCTTTTCCTTATTCTTTCTTGCAGTGGGTTTTGATGATCCCCTAATCTCTGGGTTCACATTCTTGCCTCTAGCCTCCAGATGTGTAGCCTGAAATGATACCTCATCTATGCTAGTAGGGTTAAACATGAGAATGGTGTGCCTCAAATAGATGTGTAGACCACCTATATACTTCAACAAAGTTTCATGTGAGTCTAGAGAAATGCCTAGAATTAAAGCTCTTTTTCTAAATTCCCAGGTATAGCTTTGTACACTTTGCCCCTTTAATTGGCGAAGAGTTTTCCAACTCATCATTGCTTGCTACATATAAGCTAGTGGATAAAATTGTTTTTTAATGGCAGAAACAAATTCACTCCAGGTAAAATTTTTTTTACCATGCTTCTTCAAATTAGCTTGTGTCCTGCCTTCCCACCACACTAGGGCAGTTCCTCCAAGGCGAAGGCTGGCCAGCTGAATCTTTCTCCTTTCTGAATCGATGTTCTACACCCTGCAATATACATCAATCTGTCTAATCCAGTTATCTAGATTTTCTACATTTAATTCTCCATCATATATTAGTAAATCAAACTTTACATCTAATTTAATCAAAGGGCTAGAAGGAGGTGTTGATAGAGGAGGCTCTTTCCCTTTCCCTTTGCCTTCTGAATGGCCATCTAGAAGAGGTTCCTCTGTTCCTTTATCTTGTTTGGAGGTTGAAGTATCTTCACCTCGACCTTTCTTAAATTCTCGATACATCTCTTCTACCATGGCTCTCATGGTCATGAAACTGTCCATGAACTGAGAGTCTGATTCTAAGGGAATTTCTTCTGCCATTTTCTGGGTTAGCCTCAACCAATTCTCCTTCTCCTAATTTGAGCTTTGACCTAGTTAGCATTCAACAATCCAGCACAAGCTTGTTTAACCTTAGCAAACCTAAAGCTCTAATAGCACTTGATCTGTAAATGAGATCTTAGACAATTATTAAGGTATTACAGACTCATGTGCATGCATTTTCCTATGTTACTTTGTGCAATGGACTAATAAGATTGCGAAATACATAGATAATGAAGCAGCTAAAGGAACATAATAGACAACACACATAAACACAACAAGTTTAATCTAGAGTTCACCCAAAACTCCTAGGCTATGTCTCTTGGTCCAGCCTTCAGTGGTGGCCTCTCTATTATGTCTTCAGAAGCAGAGTTTTTACAAAAGTGAGCTCAATTTGAGTCTCACACAATAGATACCAAACAACAAGGCTTTACTTGGATCCCCCAAGTTTTTCTGAGTACACAGACTCTCCTCACTGACTCTCTGTCTCTGTTTACTCTCTGTCTCAACACTGCTTGTTCCTGTTTTTGGCAGTCTATGGCTTTAAAGCCAATCTGCGTTGTCTGTTCATTTCCTCTTCTTGGGCTTTCTAGCTCCCGGCCTCTGTCTGCTCGAATCCCTCTTATGAGCATTAGCAATCACCGCATAATGTCTTTAGGGGAGGTGGTCACCTGTTCTGCAATGAAAGAGTCCATCGTGCCTTTGAGATCCCTGAAATAGCCATTCTTTGTTTACACAGAGGAATGCGTTCAAACACGGGAAAATCCACCAAAATACTGTTCATCGGACTTTAAAAGTCCTTAAATCCGCTCTATGCTCCTATCGAGTCCGCCTGAAATTGCTTATTGCATGTCACAAATGCCCGTTCCATGGTTTCCCTTTGTATTTTTTTAAAATACATTAAAATTTGCAAAATCCTGCAAAACAACCCATATCGGACTTGAAACAATATATTTTCATTCACAAACCCTTTCGGGTCTGGTTTTCATCACATCGATGCTTCTGTTTGTATTTCGTTTAATAAACGAAATATGCGAAATACATAGAAATCTGCCATTTGACGGATCTCAAATTTTATGGAATATCGTTTTATAGCTCTCTCTCTCTCTCCTCTCTCTCTCTCCTTCTCTCTCTCTCTCTCTATATATATTATATATATATATATATATATATATATATTAAATATATATATATATATATATATATATATAATATACATATATATATATATATATATATATTATATATATATATTATATATATATATATATATACATATATATATATAGCCTGGCTCCTCTGTGTAGCTCCGATGCGATATTGCGATGCGATTGATCACAATCACATATCGCACATACCCTTGAGCCGTTTGGTAAGCGCTCCACTGTGGTTTGTCGACGCAATATTGCAATGCAACGTGGGCCATCGATCTGTGTGCTTGATCGACGGTCCTCGTTGACCCCGTTGATCTCTGTCGCATTCCCATGTAGTAACCTCTAATAACCTCTACCTGCCACCGCCGATTGCGTTTTGCAGATCGGATCTAGACCATTGATCGGCCAGATCTAACGACTTCTATGCATCACTATCAAAGCTGCCGATAGCTCTGTTTTTGGTCATTTCTTCATGTTTATCCTCCTGATAGTGTAATCTGATATTTCTAAAACTTCTTCTTTTGCGATTGTTTTGATTTATGAAGACTTAGAGGGTTTCTTGAATCCCTTTTGGATCAGTTTAGTATTGAGAATAAATGGCATCAAATAAGTCCCTTAAACATTGTAGCATATAACACTTGATCATAGAATGTATATTGATAGGTGACATTACTTTGTGAGCCTCATAATGCTATTATTAGACATGGAGTCTCACTATACAAATTGTTGACATTATCACATATGGGAACTAGTTGTAATAGATTCCTAAGCATTCTCTATGTACTCTTCCTTGAATCTGACACAACTTTTTGATACATACGATGATATTTATCTCCTCTTATATGGAGTATAAGTGGACAAAGTCACTCCCTTATCAATGAAAATTCTCTATTAGAGTTGAAAGAAATTTTATTGGAACCTATTATCCTCCTTAACTAACAAGAAGTTTTATGATGGAACTTTGCTCCTAAAAGTATCAATGAGTTTAAAATGACCTAACCTAAATCATTATAATTTGGAAAATATGAGTGAATTAATGTCAAACATTTCCTGGTTGGAAAAAAATATTTACCATAAAAATGATTTTTTTCCACTTATTGACTTATTTGCCTATATGATTTAAAAACGCGACAAAGTATTTCCATTCATTATAATAATTTATTAGCTAAAAATTTCACAAAAAGCTTTATTGGGTTGGTTAATAAATTAAGAGGTGGTTTGCTCACATAATGACTTATTTTTTGGAAAGTGTTTGTATAAATATGTCTTAAGGGGTTGCAAAATATAATATTGAATTTTCATTATTTAAATATAAAGTTGAATTCTATTTATTTCACCAAAATTACTTCAAAATTTACCATTAATTTTATTGTTTTTTAAGTGTTACTCATGGGTTATAGCTAACAATAATAATGAAACATTTAACAAATGGTTAAATAATTTATTTATGGGAACAAATAATTTAAAAGGGTTTTTCACCTTTCTTAAAACAACATGGACAACTATTTTCCAATAAATTATGACTATGTTTTTTAGAAAACATGATATGTTATTATAATTAATGATAATCTATTTCTTAATTAATTACATGAAATGCTACAAGCTTAAATTCTATATCAACATAATATAAATCACTTTAATTTTGGAGGAAGAGTTTGAGCATTTAACCTTTTCTAAGTAATCATTATTTACATATTTACACCATTTTGATATTTAACCAAAAGACCTTAAAATATATTAATTTGCATTAAACACATTCACATGCACATGTATATTGGTTTATGCTTTATATGTCTAAAGTGGAATACTTTATTTTTTTATTCGACAACATAATTCCTATTATCATTGTGCAACAATGAGCACCTTGCTTCAATTTTGAAATATTATTCAAATGAAAATATTACAATGTGGTATATCCAACTTATACTAGTTAAAGAAATATCTCTTCAACTAAGACATGTGAATTAGAGGTATTAGTGCATATAATATTACAATGTAGTGCATTTAACTCAAAATACTTTGAAAGAGATCTTGATGATTAAGAGGCTACAGAATATGGCATTTAAACAATATTACAAAGAGAGTGTTTATTATGATAACATTACAAGAATCAAATTGATTGTATTTTTATTTGATTTCAGTAAATACCCTTCTTTTATGAAATATGATAAATATTTAGTAGAGCTTTTACATGTGAGGTTAATATAGGGATATGATGGATGATAACATGTTGTGTATGTTAGTGATTGCCACACATAGTGACATCATGATCCATGTCGAATGTCGATGTTGTGACATAAGTATGAAACATTGATCATCTATCAATGTCCTTGATATCGTGAGCTCCCCTGTGAGTGCCATTGATGCCACCATTGTGTCTAATGATGTTTATCATTAATGAGGATAAATATCACCGAATCAGATAAAACATTATTCATAATCTAGTGGCTCACCATCCCTGATATATAGATAGGTGAATTTTCCCTTTGCACACCATGTATCATAACATTGATGTCACATATAAAGTGAGAGGATATAACTCACCAACACTATTGTCACATGGAGCCACATGAAATATGAAACCTGTGAGCATAATCTATATGATTAAGATTAAATTTTATGCAAAGCTTTAACTCACTTCATAGTTTTTATAAGGATGGGATAAACTCCCAATATTTTAGATATTTCCTAATCATTTTTTATTTTATTGCAATGGTTTTGGAACTCAAATACAACAATTATATATTTGTGTTACTGTAATATTATTTTAATTAATTTAAATTGTAAAATATAAGCGCTTAGGGTTTTTTTATCACAAACAAAATTTGTAATATTAAAAAAAAGAAAAAAGAAAAAAACATTAACTCTTTATTATTTATATGGATTTAATAGATACTTATAACTTAATTGTAATATAACAATTTCTAGACAAAGTGACATTGTGATTCATGTGGAATGTTGGCATTGTGAATGTATGAGCAAGTACCAAACAATGACCATCTATCAATGCCCTTATATCATTAGCTTTCGTATGAGTGACAATGATGCCATTATTGTGTCTAATGATGTTTATCCTTATTGAGGATAAATATCACTAAATGAAGCAAATCATTATACATAATCTAATCTCTCACCATCCATGGTATATAGATAGGTGAGTTTTCCCTTTGAGCACCATGTATGATAACATTAATGTCACATATTAAATCAAAGAGTATAATTCACCAACATTATTGTCAGAAGAAGCCACTTGCAATTAATGAAACAGTATAATCTATATGCTTAAGATTAAATTTTATGTAATGATTTGACTCACTTCATAATTTTTATAAGAATGAGATAAACTCTCAATGTTTTAGATTTTTTTAATCCTTTGATTTAATTTTATTACAATGATTTTGGAGCTCAAATACAACAATTATATAATTATGTAATTGTAATATTATAAGAGCCTAGATCCATCTTAAATCCGAATCTACCAAGTGCTAACCAAGAGGGATCAAGTACAAAGTTGAGATGGATATAAGTTGGTACTCTAGCATTCCATAACGAATTTCTTCAAGCCTTTAAATAGGAATCATTGTAACAAATACCATGGACTTGTAAATCATGGTAAATTTATAGTTTAATTTAAGTTTATAATTTTATAGTTAAAATTATATTTATTTTTATATTTTTATAGTTTCAATTATCTGGAAATTTGCACCTCTTATTTATTTTATTTTTGACTAAGTTAAAATGTTTATGTTCACATAACAACGTCACTTCCATATAGGGATATGTTTATATTGACATTACAACATCACTTTCATATAGGGATATGTTTATGTTCACATTACAACATCACTTCCATATATGGATGAAGAGCACCTCTCAATGCCATTAATTAATTTAAATTGTATAATATAAATGTTTAGAGGTTTTTTTTATCAAAATAAAATTTTGTTAATTAAAAAAACAAAAAAACAACATTAACTCTTTGCGCAAGAGGTGCTCTATAGCTTATAGTATGAGAGTGATATTGGAAAACATTAGTTATATAAAACATTATATAATGTAATGTTATGTTGAATCAATCAACATTAAAAAAATAAAAAATAAAAAAATATATAAGAAGAGAGACTTGGTTCCATACTCTCACCTCAACAAACTAAACAACCTTAGTTATTACTATTATATTACTATTATATAAGGTGAAACCCCTCGCTTACTTGTATTGAAATAGTTTTTTTTTAGTTATTACTATTAATATTACTATTATATAAGGTGAAACCCCTGGCTTACTTGTATTGAAATAGTTTTTTTTTATTAGTTGCAAAATGACCACTTAAGAAGAAGTTGCATACCTATCTTCATTAATTAACAAAAGAGAAAAAACAAGAATTTTACCTTTATTATTTCTGATGGTTTCTAATCTCCTAAAAATAATATATTATATAAATTAAAAATTAACAATTAAATTTAAACTTCATAAATCCAAATTTAAAATAAAACTAGGCTCAGTTATTATTTATATAAATTTAATAAAATGCTTAATCGTAATATATGTGAAATGTCTCGTGATGTTTAGGGTACAGTTGACACTCGGTGTTGTTGTAATTATTATGTTTGTCGCATTTACAAGGAACCTATTTTGAACGGGACGTACGGTGCTCTTTCCGCCAGTTTAATTGCAGTCCAGCGAAGTTTGGCGTGCAGCTAAAATAGTGAACGAAATAGGGAACGAAAGAGCAGACAATGAGCATGATGAGACCAACGTTTTCTGACTTCCGCCATAATCATTTTTTACCACTATTTTTGGCCGTCGGTGACAGCTCGGCGCCAATTATTCAGCCACCAAAAATAGCACCGTTGCACCGGGAGCTCCAGTGACCGGTCTCCCGATCGTGCGAGCCAGAGGTGCTGGTGGTCCACCCCGGTTGCCCTCTTATTCCCTGCCACGTCGGAGGCCGAGCACCGCAGCCCAAATATAGTATCGAGTCCGTGGGCGACACGTGGAGAGGCGCGGCCGGCCACATCGTTTTCTGAGTGTGGGTCCACGCAGGTCAGCGGCAGAGGCGCGTGCGAGAATAGACGGAAATATGATAACGAAACCATACGGTTTGGAAGTCAGGGATTGACGGAAAAAGTAGGGACAGGCGCAGGTGGGGTTGCCGGTACGCCGAGGCGAAACTGCCGACGGATCTGCCCGGGTACGTATCCCATAAAGCATTTTGTTCCGTGAAAGTCTGTTACAGATCGTTTTCTAGCCACCGGCGCCTTTAAATGGAGCTTTTATTTCTGTACTTTGCACGCTGAGGTCGATCAGAGCCCACACAGGCTTTTCGGCCATGGCAGGAATTTGAATAAATTTATACGACTGGCCGGTTGCAATTTATAATTTTTATAAGGTGACGGATGGCTGAATGAAGTTAGGGAGTGGAAATAGCTATCCACAGGCAAAAGGGAAAGGCAAATTCACGCAATTGAAGGGAAAAGGCGATGATTATGATGGCAGAACAGCTACGGCTGCTTTATTCAGTCGACGGGCCGCCTCGTCACTCTCTTCTGTTACATCGTGGCGGCCACGTCATTCCGCCGTTCGGGCAGAGCACAGGACGCCGCTGCTATTTAAGATTACGCCCCTGCGCGAACTCTCGGGCTGAAGCACACCAGGGCAGCCATGGCGGCCAACAGGTTTCGAATCCTACAATTGTTGCCTTTTTTGTTTTGAAGTACTCTCCCTCCCCTATTTCAGCCTGTTATTTCTTGCCTTTTTTTTTTTTTTCCCTCTAAAGTTGCTATAGTCCCTTGCTCCTGTCATCTTAATTTTGTCTCGGATTTCTGAAATTTGCGCCGGCTTTGAATATGCCGTTACATTATGTTTGGATGCTCGTCCAGTATGTTTTGGTTATCATCATGATTTCTGGCCCTTAATTTAATTTGATTGAATTCTTTTGTTTCGGTTATGTGAGAATGATTTAATTTCGTATTATCATCGTTTGTGGCCGGAAGGTCACGCGTTCAATTCAAAGAGTGATGTCGCTCAATAAAACCCTACGAGTGCCATTGTCATGCATGATCATGTACAGAACACGGAGGTTACAATGGCTACAACTTTCGTTCTTGTTTGTTTTCTCAGCTTGGTTGCCCGTCTTTGTCAATTTGAAATGAAGCTTCTTACTCGAACACTTCCCCATTCTAGTCTCTCTAGTGTTCCAAAAGTTCTACTGATTGTTCCTTATCGCCCGCCATTGCATTATTGAATTTCGATTAACGTTTTTGGTCGAAAGGTCGCGTATTCTATTTCCATAGAATGATGTCGCTGAATAAAACCCTTAGTTCACGCCCTGAAGGCTTGGCTTCTAATGGTCCGAATATCTATTTTGTTGCTTTTCTCGCATTATGAGCTGGTGACAGTTTGGTTGATGATTGCTTTAATTTTATGAATTGCTGCATACTTTAAAATATCGTTGAGCGTCATATCATGATTTGCAACCCCAATGTCGCGGGTTTGATTCCGTTAGCATTGCCGCAAAATGAAGCCATTTAGTTCCCTCATCTCTTTAATTCACATCGAGGTGCCTCAGCTTAAAGGAGCTCTTCTCAGTTTGGACGATCATTTATTTCGCTATTTTTTAGGCTTCAACTTCCGTTTTTGTTGCTATATTTTGAACTCTGATCTCTTCTCAATTTGGACGATCATTTCTCTCACTACTGATATTTAACTTCGGGTTGCCTGTTAATTATAGTCAATATTGCACTGTGTGATTTCGATCATGAGCCAGTCTCTAAAAGTAAATTGTCCTCCAATAACTTCGGGTTGCCTGTTAATTATAGGCAATATTGCACTGCGTGTCTTCGATCACGAGCCAGTCTCTAAAAGTAAATTGTCCTCCAAAATTAGGACGCATTAGATTGCGAGGCTGTGACTTTCTGTCTTTTGATAGTAAACGATCCTTCGAATTGGTTGCCACCGTTTATCAGTTCCAGATTCTTCCTTTTCTTTTTTTTGTCTATTTGTGGGCATGGGAAACAATGCTGTAACTAGGTCCAACTTTAATTTCTGCTTATAGTGCTTCTGCTTAGTACTGATCTGATACTGAGAACCATTCATCTTTTTGGCTACAGAAAAAAGATGGGAATTACCGCCAGCTAAGGCATCTGACTGTAGCAAAGGTCCTAGATACTGCAAAACCAGTGCTAAAGTTTGCAAGAACTAACTTTCTCCCATTAGGTATGCCTTCTCATAACTGATTGCAACCATACTCAATTCATGTATTCTGTGAGCTGTAATTGAATCCCGCGACCGCACTCTTTCCAGTTGTTGATTTGCATGCAATCTCCCACGAGTGAACTACATTGCCGTTAATTTCTATGCTCATTTTGGCCATTTGGTTGCCCTGTAAAGCTGGCTTAGATGAGGATAACAGATGAGTGGATTTAAAGATGGCTGTGATGTCTCCCAATATTTGTGGTTGGAGCATCATGAAGATTCACACCTCAAAGTCAAATGTTATGGCTTCGGAGTACGATTTATAGGAAGAGTCTGCCTGACTTTGTATCCCAATTTTATCCTGTTTAGCATGTTATGGCAATGTCTGCTTTTCAGAACTAGTGTATACACATAGCACACATGAATAATCAGGGTGTCAGATTTATCTTGCAAATATTCTGGTTGATTTGGTCTCATTGGTGATCCAGCAAACTCTGGTAGTCAAGTAAAATACTAAACTCAAAATTCATGGATATTATAATTAGGTGATCCGCAATGATAAACAAAAATTTTAGCATCCTTTTTGCAAGTGGGTTAGGTTCTTACTTTTAATGTTAGTCAGTCACCTCTTCTTTAGGTCATCTAAAGCCATATTGTTGAAGTTTGAGGTGAGAATCTTGATGATGCTGCAACAATAATTAACAATACCAATGGAGAGGCTGACATGGAGCTTCCTAAGGAACAAACCTCGTAAAAAGGTGGTTATTCAATCTGCTATTGTGTCTTCTTTTCCTTTTTAATTTTGATTGTTTTTCAGAGATCTTATATGCATTCCATTGTCTTTCTAAAGTTGGAATTCCATTTCCTAATTCTTGATTAGATGATTATAGGAAGAGACAATATAGTGAAGGTAACTTTGGCTATTAGCTTTGAAAGTAAACCAAATAAAATGCATTTATAAGAACATCATATAGTTTCAGATATTTCATGAGTTGTGGCATATTATGTTTAAAATGTCTAGCAAGAGAACTATATTGGAGTAACTGACACAATTTTAGCATGCTCGTCAAAGAAATTATGATTCAAACTTATATGTTTGGTAATATAAAATGCTTTTCAACATTAGGTAATGCAATTGAAAGCCTATTTTTGGAATCTGAGGTGAGAATGATGGTTTTGCAACAAATAGCCAATGATTAGATTTGACAAGCTGGTGTGTGAGTCAGTAAGAGAAAACCTGAAAGCAAGGATGGTACAGAATACCTTGTGTTTTTTTTTTGTGTCCATTTAGAATCCTTTATTTGCATACCTGGAGTGTTCATGTGGCCTTTATTTGCATACCTGGAGTGTTCATGTGGCCTTTATTTGCATACCTGGAGTGTTCATGTGGCCTTTATTTGCATACCTGGAGTGTTTAAGTGGCCATGATTTATAAATTGTGTTCTTCCATTCTCCTGTGAACTTAGTGATGTTCAGAATATTGCTAAATTTGTCCATCACTTCAACTACATTTTAATGCCATTTTGTGATTAGAAATGGGCTTAAGAAATATGATGTTTTGTTGGGTTCATTTTACTGCAATTCTTGGCAAGCGCTGCCTTTCGTGTAAACTGTTTTTGAACCTGTTCTTTCTTTATTCTAATCTTAAACTGGTGCGCAGCATATTCCTATTCTAGTATGCTTTAATGGTTTCCAGTAGCAAGATGGACAAGCTGGCATTATTCTTGCAGTATCTGCTTCTTCCAGGAGTGGTGTTTTCTGTTACTTCTCAGGGAGGAGGGCACAAGAGCTACATACACTTTGGAGGTCTCGGAAATGTTGATATCCATGTGGGCAAGCTGCTGAGATAAAGTTGACTGTACTCCATGGTACACTATTCTGTTGCTTGTAAGCAGAGCCTTGAAGGTTCTAGTTTTCAACATTAGTATTTGTAAGTAAATGACATGAAGGCATGGAAGAGACGAGTTTAAAAGTTTAGGGATTCTGATTTCATATTCTTGGTGAATAAATAGGCAACTTGGGGCAATGGCTTGTAAGAAACTACTGTATTAAAAGATCAGAGCTTTCAACATGAAGAATGGGTAGACACCACCTATTAAAAATGGTCCAACAGATTCACATTAGTATACAGGCTTAATTGCAGCAATTGGAACAGAGATGGACAGAAGTGTACAAAAAATGGGAAATTAGCATGGAAATCAATATTTTTTGTTTTTGTTTTTATTGTAAGTTGATGGAACAATATGCAACTCCAGTTGATTCTATTGTTAACAAACATTATTATAACTGTATCTAGTCGTCCTGAATAAGAACAAGTTATGATTTGATAACGGTTGTATCTTTCAATAGAACTTTTATCATTTTGGCGGCTTCGAGGCCTATTTTAGGTCAAAGATGAAGCTATTAGATACTATATAGCTGTTTACATGCTTGCTATGATATGTAATGTGGTTTTGCCAATCTTAAGTTCTTACAATTGGATGTAATTGGAAAAAAGGAGTATAAAACATTCTGTATAGGATAGATTATGATTTTATCTTTGCTCATAAACTTGCTAGATTGTGATTTCTATGCTCACAAACATTTTGTTGTTCTTTCTAGTACCATTTCCTTTTTGGCATAAGGCTTGTAATCTATAGTTTTTACTAAGCAATGTTCATACCATAAGTTTGCTTGCATAAAAATAACTTCATTTAAATCTTGCATCATATGGGTGACTAGTTACTTCATATAAATCTTGCATCATATGGGCGACTAAGTGTTGAGTCTAGATAATGCAATTCTGATTATACGTTGACATAAAATAAACCCTCAATGAGGCAATCTAGGGACATTGGTTATCATGGACATTAAAGATTTTCAATGTTTCTTGGTGATGGTGGTGAAGTATCATTAATGGGAAAGTGAATTCAGCAAAATCAACAATGGAGTGAAGGCTTCAAAACCAAGAGACCCTTTAAAGTAGACTAGAGATGATTCTCCAAATCTCATACAAAGATCTGACTAAAAGATGTGTTGAAAAACAAAAGTTCTCAAAATGCACTTTGTAAATCATTTCCTAATTCGAGTCTTTGTCATCTTCTTTTTGTGTTTGTGCTCTAATATGACTTTAGTGGTGAAATGCTAGCTAGGAAGAGAGCATTGATGCTACAAAATCCAAGATTGTGACAATGATACACGATTGTGGAATAATATAGTAGCTTAGTTGAGTTTCTTTCTCATGTGAAAGGAAAACAATGGTGGTCTTCCTTTAGCCTCCCTTTCATTTTGCATGTGCTTATCCAACTTGCTTATCATTGAATTAGTAATCAATTATCATAGAAACCATTAGCAAACTAGCTCATGCATATGAGATAGGAATAAGTGCTATTGAAGTAGGAAAATCTAATGCGTTGGCTTATAACTTGTTTTGCCACATGAAAAGTAGTTCCTACTAAGCTTCCTCTAATATTTGAAAGGACTATGTTGAGTTTTGAGCTCGGAAGGTACTTCTAGTCTTTTGTCTTGACTAGAATTACCTTGATTTTCCTCTTTAGGAGTTTCCATGTGACACAGAAAGTGTGCAAGTGAGTTGCACAAATGCGAATGTGTTGCATGTGACATGCATGTAAAGCACGCCAAATTTATGACTTGTACTTGAGTTAAAGTAGAGAAAGCTAGAGATAGGATAGTTAACTAAAGTCAACTATCTTTAGTTAACTTGACAAGCTAAATTTGGCCATCAATCTTAGCTTAGAAAAGCTATAAATTGAGCCTAATGTGAGGTGGACATAATAGTAACACAAGATTGAAAGAGGTTTCTCAGTGTACGTGTGCTAGGTCTGAGAGAATGCAGTGAGGCTAGTGATCAATATTGTAATTTCTCAGCTGGGCCATTATCCCTAGTACGGTGGCCCAATAAGTTCTGTGATTAATTTATTAATGAAAAACTGGTGATTGGGCAAAAATTTGTATGTGTATGTGATTCAAATTGAGTTTATTTTTTGCTTATGCTATATTTTTGTGTTAGGAATCTAGCTGTGTATTCGTTTTGTTAATAATTGCTCGGAACTGAATATCGGGTGCTGGGTTCAATGCAAGTCTAACATGGTATCAAAGCTTCAATTCTGGGTTGATCTTGGAATTATAGGTGTTTCCGAAGTAGTTCCTTTCCTAAAATCATAGGTCAATAGGGGAGATCCCGCAGGACGAGGATTGAGGATTAACTCCCCATCTAAGGTGAGGGAACAAAACCATGGTCAAAGCCCTTCTTTCTTCCAAGTCACCCAATAATCCATGCCCAAGATGCCTAAAAAAACCAAGCATAAGCACCCGATTGCACAATGAAGAACATACCTTTTGGGTTGGATTGCCCACCTTCTAACATATGCTCTCGACATATGGGAAAGGGGACATATTAGTGATGCAAGGAGCGGAGATTAAATGGCACAATGTATTGGCTACATTGGTGGTTGTTAGGGGCTGCTTGCCATCGGCTGAAGAGATAACTAGGAGAAAATTTCTCCTATGGGGTCACCCACTTTTGGTGGGTAACCTCTGGCTCCAATTAGGACATGAGCTCATCATAGAGTGCACGATCAGTGCACTCAAACGAGGAGGTCATGAGAACACCAACAATCCTTTGGGACCGCAAACCTGTATTCTACACATCACAAACAATGTTGGAAGCATGTGCCCTGGGCGTACTTTTATTGCCCATGTTTTCATCTAATGATAAAACCATACAGAAAAGAGAATCTATTCTAAATGCACCTACTCTAGCACGAGCCATGAAGCACGACCCTTATAAGACCTACGAGTACTCGCGAGTCTTATAGCGAGACAAGTCCTTCGCATGGAACTAGCGATTCTTACTCGTACTTGTGAAGCCCCACATTAAACTCACATTAAACCCGCACAAGACCCATGAAAACACTCAAAATTCGACCTTTTTTATTTTTAATTTAAATTTTTCATATTTTAAGTTTTTTCTTATATGGGTTGTTCCCGAGTCTTATACGGGTCGCCAAGTCAATAGCCAGACGAATCCTATACGACTACGAGTCGCACAACATTGTGCATGAGAACATTATATGATGATAATAGCTATGAAAAATCAATATGCAATGCATCCTACTCTAACACGTGTGCTACTCTATGCAAGTGCTAGGTATAGTCATATGGCCAATGCAACCTACATATTATTTCAAGATCATATTTCCTACCCATATGATCAACTATGACATACATTTGAAAGCAAATATGATAATTATGACATCCATAAGCTAGGTCACAAGGGTGGGAGGTGGGAAAATAAGGTGACTATGAATCATGCAAAGGGGCCATGGGAAAGGGGAACAACATGAATCAGGCTAGACCCATCAGATCATTCCCTCAACCCTAAATATGCAGAAATCAATGACCAAGCTCAAGCAAGTCTCTTTAGTGGTATAAAGATGAAGGAATGGTTGACATGAAGGATCACAACAAATAAGTTGCTTTTCCTCATAATCATATTCAAAAGAGGGAAATGACCTAGGCTTATCATCATTAATGATCGTGCATTGAGGAATGATACGAGGGTTTATACACCTCCTAGATCATAAGGAAGGTAGGGAATGACAAGAATTTTATTGATATCATCATTGGTATCATAGATAGGGTCCTTGTCAAAACGATGGCCAGTAATCTCACACTTCCATTCTTCAATATGTAAGTAATCACTAATGTCAATGTCCAAGGGGTTAATGGGGTCATCTTTCTCAAGGTCTTTGATATGTACAATGTTAAGGTCTTTGATAACGTCCTTGAAAAATATGGGGCTATCTTCAGTGTACTTTCTAAGGAACCCACTTTATCAAAACCCTTATCACTCTCCCATTCAAGATCTCCCTGTCTTCATCAATGACCTCATCTTGATGATCTAAAAAGGGATCTTCTTCTTCCTCATGATCATCCTCATGTTCAATGAAGTCTTCCTCTTGAAAATCAATATCTAATGTTTGGCAAGCCTGGTCCCTAGTTTGAGAATGCTTTAGAAAGTTATCAAAGAGTGCTTCAATTGATGAAATACTCCTAGGCTTGCAATTATAAACCATGAATCATGACCTTGGAGGGACCTTAAGAACAACATTATGAGAACATCTTGATGAACCACATCAACTTTTGAGGTATATGTAGCAAATCTTGCCACATGATCAATTGCAGAAGATGGATCACCATCAAACTTGGGCACCCTAAATATTGTGCTGAAGGTCACATAATTCGGGCACCAAGAATGCTAACAATGTCCAAGGCAGGGATCTCATCAAGGTAAGATATTCTATTAGGTTACACATACCAATCATGTAGGAGTCACCAGGGTGAATTCAAAATGCCTTGAGGGATGCTTGCTTCACCCTACAAGCATTGATTTTGAGGTTCAATGAAGAACAAGGGCTTCATTCTTCTAATGGAGTCACCAAAATGAGAATCTATATTGTCATATAGGAAGAAGACATACATCTTGTATCCCTGACAACAACACCAAAATGTTACCACACAATCTAGTAGGCCATAAGGAGCGAAAGCCTATAGGACAAAGAGTTAGATTAGGTGATAACAATGGGACAATGGCCCATTGTCACCTTAGCCTATGTCCCTTGCTCTTTACGGACTTTCACCGATGGGAGGAGTCTCGGTAGGATGATAATCACCTTTTGATAGATATTCTAAAGTTTATGGTACTAAGTGATGAGGTAGGACGTCTCAAGGGAAGCTCTATGTGATAATATGACACTTCTAAAGGTATCTCACTCCCTTTGAGAGACCTAGAAAGAACTTGCGCAAGATCTAGGATTTTGTGAATTGTGGTGGATAAAGGTTCTCCCAAGATCAAGACAAGGAGGAGAAAGGGCTTTTAATTATTTACTTTACCAAGTACTAAGCTCATACAACCCTCAAAGAAGTCCCCAAGTTAAGGAAATATAAGCTAGGGTTTTCCTCTCAGGGAACACCTAGGGCAAGAGATTTTATGGATGAAAACGAATTGGATGGTTGCCAAACTTTGAGGTCTTGTCGATAAGACCCTAAGCTTGATGCCTATGCTCCTGGAATCCATCAATTCTCTCTCCAATGCTAAGTCACCTGACATGGGGACACGAGACACACGAGACATGGAGATTTAAGTGTCCAACAAGGGCACGTTGACCCCCCGTAACAGGACACGTTATACATTATTTTATTAAAATATATATATTAAAAATTATATATTTCTTACAAAAATTCTAATTAATGATGCAAATTTAGACATAGATTTAAATTTTACATTGTAAATTTAAAATTTGTAACTTTTGCAAAGTAACATTATGCATACAAATACAATTGTGATAGATTCATCAATGATCTAATAGGAGAAAGACAAGAAACTTCAAACTGCAATTTTCTCATTAAGTCATCAAAATCAAAATGTGTTACATAGGTAGTAGCAATGCCAATGAAAAATAGAAATGGAAAATACAAAACAACTTCAAGGTAGTAGGTAGATCATCAATCATCATCATCATCAAAAGTTGTCATGGTCACCATTGCTCTCCTTTGCTGCATCCTCCTCCTCTGTATCTAATGTAATCTCTACATCTGCTGGTGTGGAGGGTGACCCCTTAAGGGTATCACCATCATCAAAAGTGATAGGCTCTAGCACTGTGTCATTAAAATCCAAGTTGGCCAATGCCAACTCAACATTGTTGTCCAATCCCATATCATCAGGAAAGACATCCCACATCATTGTCTTTCCCTTCAACCACTCATCCCTCTAGCTGTAAATAAGACGAAGGTTGGTGTGCACATACACCATTGTCTTTGCCTTGGACCTCTCAAACCTGCTCTTCTTGACACTATACAAATTTTTATATGTGCTCCAATTCCTCTCGCAACAAGAGGATTAAGTCTTCTGAGAGAGGAGCCTCATGGCTAACTATTGTAGAGCAGGGCTTGTTGCCCCATGAGTTTCCCACCAAGAATAGGGCTTCTTAGCCCCCTGTCTCTAATAACATTATAGCATGCAAATCGTCCAGTGCTAGTGGAAAACTCTGCAAAGGGCCAATGCATCCTTCCTCCCCTATGAAATTTCACCATCCACGTGAGGAGGGAATTTGCGAGAGGGTTCACCATTCAGCCACTCATGGCTGTAGTATTTTGGGTTCAATGAGTAAGCCAAATAATTCAAAGGTGTGAAATTCTTGTCCCATCTGCTGACAAGAATATCCTGTATGGTGGTGAAGAAGGCCTCTGATGCTGTCTCATACTTAGGGCACTCACTCTGTAAGATAATGGTCCTCATGGACTCAATCATGGAATACCATCCCTCATAAACCTCTCCTAGGATGGGTTTGTCTGTATCTGCAAATCGTAGCAAAGCAATGATACAGTCCATGATCTTAATAGTGAGACCTACCCTCTCCCACCAAGCATCATCTAACACTATGATCTAACACAAGCATCATCTAACACTATGTCCTTGAATCTTTTTGAGGTTGCTTGATCTGTCTTTCTCCAAAAAGACCAAAAGTCTGAAATAACCATGGCTCCAAGAGCAATCTTGACCTCCCACAACCTCTTCAACATGATGAATGAAGAGGCAAATTGTGTATCTGCAATCTTCAACAATGATAGATGGGTGCACTGCAGGATACGTTGGGACACGCTCCAGGACATGTTGGACACGAGAATCGGACACGTGTCCTAGAGAATCATGTCTGATTCATGGGATTTGAGACACGACGGGGGGGAGGACGAATCTGGTTTCTTAGATCCAATGTAATTCGCTCTATGCCCTAGCCTAGCTATCCATTTAAGGGGCCGAAATTTAGAAGAGGAGATTTATGGAGAAGATTTGAAGTTGATCACCAAAGGCGTGGACCAGCCTTGTTGTTTGGGCATATGGAGTCTTAGATGCTTTAGATTAGCTAAAATTTTCCTTAAGGAGGTCAATAATTAATGCCCTAGGTACCAACCCTCAACAATTACCCACTCAAGAATTATGGAGTTTTATGGAGAAAAACAATATATTCACCACTAGGAGAACATTCATCACTTGTCATGCTATGAGTAAATATGCAATTTCCAACCAAATAGCTTTCAAAATTTATCTTCACAAAATTAGGGCAGAATATAGCATTAATATAGTTGCAAGAATTCCATATATTATGTTGAAAAGTGTAACTAGGTTCGATCTTCATAATGACAAGTATAATTTTGATTTTATTTATTTTTTATTTTTATGTAATTGATGTAAAGAAGAAAAATAAAATGATTTTATGCTTGACTCATAGGTTTCATGAGCAAGAGATTTTATTTTTAGTTAAGGCTCCCATTGAGAGCCCTTAGGGATATTGTCATCTAGTCATGAAAGTCTAAAGAGTCATTGTCATGTAATGAAGGCATGCTACACATTGTAAAGAGTCATATGTCTTTGTAAGTAACCCTCTATGAGCTTGTCACTAGCCCTCACTCAAGTCAGCCTACAATGGAAGGATTACTCTAGAAAGGTGAAGTCGGCCTACTCCATAGATCATGTCGGCCTAAAGGACATGGACAAACAAGTATATATAGCAGTGCTCGGCCTCATTTGAAGGCAATCAATTTTGGTGAAGCATGTCTCTCATATAAGTGCGCAAATCATACTAGAAGAAGACTCTACATCAACGAAGCAAGAAGGAAGGATAGCGAAGATTGTTGTGGACTGTTTTGGGTTAGTTTACCCTCTCACGTGTGAAGGTAGCAAATCTGAAGCTATCAAGAGGAGGTCGAAGGATTGCAATCACATTGAGGTGATCTTGTTTGGGTGGAAGACTTCGCTAGAAGAAGCCGAGTAGAAGTGTAACGGAGTCTCTCTCTTAAGGAGACTATTCAAGTAGCGAATTCATCTAGGGTTTCTGTTGTAGGGTTGCAGACCTACAAGAAGAGGCCAAGAATCTGAAGGAAGCCGAGAAGAGGAAGAGGAAGAGCAGCGATGAAGAGGAGGCTAGTGACTTGGTCATGGGAGGACTCTAGTGTCAAGGGTCTTTGTCCTGGTCTTGGTATTTGTCAATTGAAGGTTCTATAAGAAGAATTTCGTTTGGGTTTTCCTCTCAAAAAGTGAGAGGTTTTGGCCCTGGCTGACCAGCCTATATATTGTGGCTCTTGTGTCTTTATTGTTCATGATTTGGTAATTGTCTTGATGAAAAGAACAAAATAATAACTCAAGAAAAGAAGATCGTAACCAAGAAGCAAAAAGACTATCACAAGCAATTATCATAAGTAGAGAAATCACCTAACTTTTGAAGCCCTAGATTTCTCAACATGATATCGGAGCTAAGGTGCTAAAATCAAGGAGGGGCATCTAATCAAGGAGACACACAAGGATCGAGTTTCAAGGGAGGGATCAAAGTGAGACAAAGAATACCAAAGCGAAAGTTCAAGATCTACATCATGCTCTATATCAAAAAAAAGATCTACTTCAGCAAGAGTCTTGGAATTATCATCAAGGAAGAAGCAAAAAAACCCTAGAAGCATTTTCAAGATCATCACTCATCCATCATCTAAGGAGTGGAAGCTTTTCTAAATACTAAGGAAGGCCTGATCGAAGAACATTGTTGTCATCTTCAAAAGGATTTGTGAAGTAAGCTCTCTCTCATTAAAGCAAAGGTTTACCCTTTGAAGAACTCCATCAAAGTGATCTCTCTCTCAAAGAGATTAAAGATTACTCTTGGAGAAAAGAATCTATCAAGAGAAGAAAGAAACATCTACTCAAGTAAGTATATGACTTCATCTGAATCTATCAAAATATCTTTTTGCAAGGAGAGCAACAAATTAGTTGGGGATTCAAATTTTATTGCATGGAAGAAAAGAACAAACCTAAACCTTATTGAGAATGAAGTCATGGATCACATCAAGGGGTCAATAACTCCACATCCCAAAGAAGATACTCAAGCACTTGCTAAATACATGAAATGGGAAGTGAGGGCCCAGAGGATTCTCATAGAATCCATCAAGGACTCTCTCATCCCATATGTACCAAAATTAGACACTTCAAAAGATATATATGACAAATTGGTAGAGTTGTTTTCCTTAAGTACTGCAGAAGAAGTTATCTCTCTAAGGCAAGAAAGAAGTTATCTCTCTAAGGCAAGAGCTCTACAAATTGAAGATCTCAAAGGAAGAGGGAATAGCCTCATATTTCACGAGGATTTCAGAAATAAGAGATCAACTTCAAGATCTGGGTGAAATAATGTCTAACAAAGAAGTGGCCACTATATTATTAAATGCACTACTAGAGGAATGGGGCAATTTCACTTCAAGTATTAATGGGAAGAAAGAAGCCACCCCTTTCCAAGATCTGTGGTCATTGTGCAAAATCAAATAAACTAGACTAAAGGCAAAAACTGATCTAGGATCAAATGAGCAAAATCAAGCATATGCTGCTATGACAAAAGGAAAGGGAAAGGTTGGTAAATTTGGTCCTCAAAAGAAAAAGAAGCACATGGCTAAGGTGCAGTGCTATGGATGTCAAGAATATGGGCACTATAGAAGAAATTGTCCTAAACTTAAAAGGGACAATAACAAGAGAAACAAGGAAGAAGCCCATATTACCGAAGAAATGGAAGAACCTGAGATGAAGAAGCCTAAGAAGGAGGAAGTGAGAGATCTTTACTATGACTGAGAGAATCTCCTTCAATACTCTTCTGTTGTATAAATTATAGATAGGAAGCATTGTAAATAAGATAGGATGCATCATATTAGAATATGGCATCATGATAGAAGCATTAGAAGAGCTCGTGACATTGTCAACATGAAGGATGTCTTGAACAAAATCTATGGCAGTCAACTATGTAGGATATAGCTCTTGGAAACCTCATTAAAAGCTCAAGTGATACTTATGGAAAAAGGAAGAAGTCATCTAGGACAAGGCTCGTCATACATCAGTCAAAAGGTAACGTCTGCAGGATAGGATATGCAAGATCCTCAAGATTCTCTGACATAATCTTCATTGAAAGGTTCACCGATCATGAGGGGAAGCAAGTGTTTCATCAAGAATTTCGAACTTGTGGAATTCATGGGATGATGGTATGATGACATAATAGTAAAGCAGATCTAGGGGATGAAGTTCCTTCATTCAAAGAAAGCTATTGCAGGAAGTCTGGATTATCCAAGGAAAGGATGAGGTATGTATGCTTACATTTGATAGTATGGAAGTCATGTCACATGGTTGTAGATATCATGAACTAATGCTCTATCTTAAGAGCATGATCAAAAAGAAAGGATCTCCTCCCTCAATAGGATGCACAAATGTAATGTCAAATATTTACTAGATGAAATCAACATAATATGTCCTCATTTGAAGTATGAGGTGGTTAACTACAATTGAGCAACTTTGATTGGAAGCTCCTGGGAATGAAATATGTGAAGAAAGGAAGGAAGAGATCATGGAATACGCAACAATGGCAAAGGTAGCCAAAAACCGAAGGACCAAGAAGATTTGACTATGATATATCCCAAAAAGAGATGAAGACTCTAATGGAATTCTGGAAAAGATAGAGACACTTGACAATGGATATCTTTAGGAGATGTGTCAACATGTATGCAGGATGTTGATGCCTACAGGAAGATGTCATGATGAAAATACCATCACAAAGGTAATTGTGATTTAAGTGTTCATCTCTCATCTTTGAACAAGTATCTAGATGGGCTTATGTAGGACTGCCAAAGGAAGAACTGTGGATGTCTTCCCCGAGGATCATGTAGAAGGATGTAAGATCCTTCAAAAGAAGATCATATGAAGAAGGCAACATGACATGAACCAAGGCCAGATGTAGACTGATGGATCGCTTTCTGATGAAAGGGATGATGACATGAATGACTCATGGATGGTCTGTGCTTTATGAACAAGTCCCAAAAGGTGAAGACTCCATATCGAAGAGGGAATTCATGACATCGAAGGAAGGAGTTCTTCAAGAAGCTGGTTGTCCTGTCATCTCCACTTGAGGAGTTGCTGTAGGTCCCTAATTAAGAGGAAGTCTGGAAACAAGTTTCTTACTTGGAAGAAACTTGGAAATTCCTAAGCCAAGAGGGAGCTTAGGTACATTCCTTCTGTAGGAATCATTACATTCCTTTATTGGAATAGATATGTCCTCCCTAATTGAGAGGGCGAGATAGACACATCATTCTGGTCTTCACCTTGGAAGACAGAATGGAGGATTGGGTAATCATTTGGCATCTGATTCTCTTTGAGGATGAGATAGGGCATCCAAGATAAGAGTAGTCGTAGAGGATCGATATTCTTTGAGGACTGGAAATCCAAGATAAGAATAGTCCTGATGGAACACACCTTGAGAACCCGGATGGGGTATGTTTCGGGAGAGACAATGATGAGAGTGTCTATAAATCATTGGACTCACTAGCATTGAGCTCAGATCTTGTAGAGAGATAGAGCTGTTAGTCAAGGCCTTGCTATGTGACAATGCTGGTTGATATTGTTATCACTAAGGGAAAACCCTGGCTGTGGTAAAAAGTCTATGGTAAACTCAAACCTCTTTTAGGTTGAAAGCTGGCCCTTCAACTTGGAGAGGGATCTCTCCGTATAACTTAACTACCCTATGGTCACTGTACAAGAAGGTTTTCTGCAACTGAGTTCAGATGGCCAGATTTAGATCTATGGATGAAATTGGTTGGGTGGTTTCAAAACATACCATTGGGCATGGAGTTCAGTTCTTAAACAAATGAAATTACATATCCAATGAGCACGTTGTACAAAGCATGAAAGCAATAAGTCCTTTGACTGTTCAAGAAATTGGAAGAAAGAGGAACATGAAAGAAACAAAGTTTATAAATGATTGAAAGAACAAATATTAATGGCTGATAATACAAGAAAGGAGAATAAATGAAATCCAATCTTAGAAACCAATATTCTTAGACATGAAAGAGGATTTGCATAACAAAGAAGTACTGGCAGGGAGATGCAACACATGAGTTTCCTACAAACCTCTCATTAAAAACTATAAATATATTCAAGATTGCTCAAATATATCAAATTGCAAATATGTTTTTCAATAAATTTCCAACCCTTCTTCATTCTTGATAAACTATTATATAAGACTTACATAATTGTTTGCACAATAGTAGTCATCATATTAATTACAATAATTTGAGATATCTGAAATATCTTTCAAGTTCATGCATGTAAAATATAAAACTCAAAAAATATTCTACCTTTCCTAAAATAACTATAGGAAAATATGCTGATGTTTAGGTAAAGCAAAATATCTTGTTGAACTGTCTCCCTTGGAAATAGAACAAGTCCCTAAATGGTAGCTCAACATCCTAGCTGGAAAAACAGGTCCCTCTGCAAATCAGGTCCAAAACTCCTCCAAAACCGCTTTTCTATTCATCTTGCTTTTCTTCGATTTTGCTGGAAAAAAATCTGATACTGTAGATGTTAGCTTTACTGGTTTTCTATTTGCAACTATTGCTAACAAGCAAATTATTAGCGTTTTCGTTTTTGCCTATTTTCAAAATCGTTGACAACGGAGATGTCAGCGCTCCTTGTTCGCTCCAAAATTGCTGATAGGCAGACTGTCGGCCTTTTCCCCATATCGTTTTTCCATCAACCGGCACACAGATAGTTTCGCCCCAAAATAGTTGACAAGTAGACTGTTGGCCTTATAAAAAATGCTAACAACGGGTATGTCAACTCTCCTGACTATTACGCTGTATGCGAAAGCTATAAGGCTGACTGGCAGTGATAAAGTGAAAACTCTGTTTCATAAGATAGATAGGCAAAAAATCTAAGTTTAATACCTAAGCATCCTAGCTGAGGGTACTAGTAGCCTTGAGCAACACATCTACCTTCTCTAATCTCTGCTTTTTAATCAGCCTTGTTTCCATGGTTCCCTTTTTCACAGTTTCTCTACTTTGGCTCTTCCTATAACCTGTAGCCTTCTTCTTCCTGTTAATAATAAGGTCCTTCAGTGGCATGTTGTCCACATCAATCACCTCCTTAGCCAACTCCGGGTTATTTATGAGTTTGATCTTGTATCTTAACTGGTTAGTTGGCTTGTTATGTCTATTGCCACACTTCGATACCTTAGGCAGTGGCTCCTCCTCTTTACCTTCCACCTTTGTTTCTTTGCCCTTAGGGTCCTCTGTTTTCATTGTGTTTGTAGGGGAAGCTTTGAAGGGTGGAGTTGCAACATGGGAAGAGTCAACATCAACTAGTGGGTTCACAGGGGATACAAGTTCTGGTTTATGAAGCCGGGCACTTTTCCTCTGGTAAACCTTAGGGATCTTCAGACCGGATGGGGTAGATGGAACTCCTAGGTTTTCTTGGCTGGGGGGGTTCAATAGGAGCTTGACTTTTTGCTTTCTTCCCCTTTTTGGCAGTTTGTGGTTTGCCTCTTCTTCTCTTAATGGGTTGAGGTTGAAAACCTCCCCAGAAAATGAAATGACTCCAAGTTCTTCGTATCTTGGCCAGCTGGTTCTCTATTATCAATTTTATCAGGCTTTGTGGTATATAAAATGCAGTCTTCCATGGGGACTCGCCCCCCC
>APFE031661721.1:10597-51811 GCA_000404065.3 Pinus taeda | reverse complement strand
TGTGGCACACATTTATGCAAAAAAAATGATTTTAATTAACTTAACCCTAAAACTAATATTTAATTAATAGTTAAACTAAGCGTAGGGTTTTGGAATTTGGCTGTTTCATGTTATAAAAATGGCATGGTGAACACATAACAACACACACAGCCTTCACGTGCTGTGTGTGTTGTTATTACTAGATCTGATCACTCCCATGCATGGAACCTCGATGGCATCTGTTGGAACATTGCAGATTGCAGAATGGACCCTTGATATGGCTATCACATTGGTAATGTGATTTGGTTATTTACAGGAATTCTGGAGTGCACATATTAGACAGAATTGAAGACAGATCTTGAGGATTTCTATCACTATGAACCGTCGGCCCTCTAATTAGACAAATTCTGAGTTTGATCCAAACAAATTCATTTATCTGTGGTTGCTGCTCAATATTACCCTACACATTCTGTGAGGAGATCATCCCTGAAGTGGTTACTCATCAATGCTTCTTTGCTTTCTCAAAGCTTGGCTCTTCAAGATTCACTATGGATGATCAACATCAGAGGCTCCCTCTTGTGAAGAATTCAGTTTGCGACGATAAGAAATATTAGAAGGCAAAGAAGTTCAACATCAAATTAACTTAACTTTTGTGTGGCAGTGCTTGCTTTCTAAAAGACACACCGATCACGTTGAAGTATTTTTGATTTCTCTAAGTAACCCTAACTGGTGTCTTACAAGTATCTGTATAATCAAGTTATAGTAATCCTTGAGGTCATTGTAATTTGAATTTAAACAAGAGTTTCAAAGTAAAGGAGCAGAAGTTGTAATACATATAGCCAAATTGTCAGATATGGAAGCTACATGTTTAGATTGCAGATTTTTGGAGTTATGATAGAAGTATGAGAAATGTTCTAGACACAAGTGTGCATCAGTGGACAAAGGCATTAGCATCTTGTTATGCCATCAGGAGTCTGCACAACAGTCACTCTTCAACAAGGATACACTTGACAATAGAATTCACACGAGCATAACACAACACTGTTGTTTTGTATATCCTTGTAATTGATACTATGTACAAATGGGCAAAACTCACCAATGATTATAGCAGTTTGGCCTAGAACTAAACAGAGTTGCCTTGATAACATATTGTTGAAGTTGTAGAGGATAGAAGTGTTAAGATTCTGAGATTAAGATCTATTATTGATAACAGAGATGCAGGAAGAATAGATCTACAGTGATCTTCTACAACGACATTGTTGAGGTTTGCTGTGTAGTATCAGAATGCTGAAGATGGTGGTATTGCTGTCTTTGTATTTTGTTATAATGTATGATCATTGATATATGATTATAAATTAGAATTTTAAATTTATTATTTTATATGATATTAGAAATTTAGATAATGATATTCATATCAATGATCATGCTTTGAAGCTTTTCAATTCAAAGCAAATTGTCATAGTGGACTCAATTAATAAATTATATTTTATATTTATAAGTTTTTATGACCCTGACGCTCCCCCACGTTTCCTAAAAAATGGTGGCGAGCTTTTGCATAGGCCGCTCCTGCGCCCCCTCGCTCCCTCGCCCCCTCGTCCCGGAACCTTGGTGGAACATTGATAAAATGAGAGGAAGGATTAGTATGGGCCCTGAACCTAGCGACCATATGTTTAACACTCTCTAACAGATAAATACATGGATTGATCCTAATCTGACCAATAAGATGAGCGAGAAAGTAAAAATGGTAAAGGTTCACTTGATTATACCGACCTTCACATGAAAAATATTGTTGACAGAGGCATAGGGGGACGTGCCATTAATCCTGCAACCATTCCTTTTGAACTCCAGCCCTCCAATTTTGCCCTCTGAATTATTCGAAGGGACATTAATCCCTGCCATAATGTGACTATGAAAGGTTTTCTCACCATTCGCTGGTAAGGCCGTGGCCTCAACAATGGTTTGCTCTGTAACTGCGAAGGACAAACCTCCCACCTCCACATGGTTCCCATGGATCCCCTGCGCAAAAGGTTGAGCCACAAGGTCGTGGTAGTCAGAACAACGGTGGAAGTATTCACTCCATCTTGCCTACTAAAACAACTAGAGAATCTCGGGGTAAATATCTAGCAAATTCGGTGCCTTGGGCTCAGACTGGTTCAATTTACCTCCTTTCCCCATTTTGTTGCGTGGTATTCCCGATATTTGATCTTGAAACTCTGTAAACAAAAACCGCTCCCAATGCCAAGTGTATAGGCTCCTGAATTAACATAAACCAACTGCTCACGAGACAAGCCGAGGTAACTTAGCTTATGGTCGAGGTAAAACATGTGGTAAGTGAATAATCATGCCATTCCAGGTTATGATTATGAATAAAATTCGTATCATATGATAAGATTGTGTTAAATGACCTTTCACTGATTACAACGGACGAAAAATGATTAACCCGGTACTTTACCCTTCCGAAAACGATGGAGACATGTTTAATCGAAAACACTGACGTTGATGTGGTCAACACATTCATCATTTTTTAAATTTGAAAACTAGTTTTGGCGCGGACAATTGGCTTGTCAGCGAAAATGAAAAATGCTACTACCCTTGTTGTCAGCGAATTCCTTTGCAAGGCAATATCGGATTTTCAAAAACCCTGATAGCCCCACTATTAGAAATTTTCCCTGTTTATTACAATTAAAATGCTGACACTGCAACTGTCAGCATTTTCTAAAAAATTTAAAAAATGAAGTTTATTGTTATAACAACTGGCTCCACGGGGATGTTGTCGTTCAATGATGGCAACAAGAAATCCCATAGACCAGTTGTCTCATCCATTACAAACACTAGCCTAAAACAAAACTGGCTCAAAAATAAGGACTTCATCTTTTTAAGAGATGATTTTACAGACATTGAACTTGAAAAAATATAACTATTCCTAGAAAATTTTTATTTTTCTGATGAATATCGGTAGAACCTCAAGGCCTTTGATTCGGGCTTCAAGTCCTTCAGAGTATTCACCCACACCTACAAAGTAGTTTTCAAAATATATGGATATGTACAATGAAACTTGAAAACCATTATGTGTTTAGGAGATATAATGCTTTAGGAAACGTCCATTGATTGGACCTCTTGGCAGAAATTCTCCTTGCGGACCTTTTAAGATGAAATCGTTTTTACCTCGGAAATTGCAATTCTATATGGCCGTTTCCAAATGTTCTCAAACTTTATGTGTTTACCTTTATCGTCAATGCGGGCATCCCATTTTAAAACCAGGTCTTCGCATTTGAAGTCATCCTCTTTAGTTTTTCTATTAAAAAAACTTTCTTAATCTGATCTTGTACTTCCTGAGATTTTTCATACACCCTTTCTCTGGTTTCTTGCACTTCAATTAGCTGATTTATCCTTCTTTGTAGCTGATTTGGTTCTTCTTCCAAATTTGCAAAAATATTTCATAACAGGCATTCCAAGAAACAATGCGTCAACACCATACACCAATTGGAAAGGAGAAGTGTTGATTGACCTTTTAGTACTAACTCTATCTGCCCATAAGGCAAACTTGAGTTTTGTGTGCCAAGCCTTTTTGTTATCTTCTAACGACTTTTTAATAATTCTGACCAAACTCTTGTTGGAGGAACTTGCATGTCCATTACCTTGAGGGTAATACGCTGTGGAATGGTTGAGCGTGATATGGTAGTCTTCACAGAATTTTACTAGCCTCTTAGACTTAAAACACTATGCATTATCAATAATTATTCTCTTTGGGCAACCAAATCTAGAAATAATATTTTCTAAGAATTGAATAACCACAAGATCAGTAGCTTGCCTGCTCGGAAGTCCGTCAATCCACTTTGTGAAGTAATCTGTCCCTGTCAAGATCCATCTATGCTGTGCTGATGATGCTAGATGAATTTCACCTATGAATTCAAGGCCCCACTATTGGAAAGGTGCCTCCACAGAGATAGGTTTCAAAGGTAAAGACATTAGTTTTGACTTACCCTCAAACAACTGGCATTTTTGACAAGCTGCTACTTCTTTTCTAATATCAGAAAATAAAGTAGGCTAGTAAAAACCAACTCTTAAGATTTTATCTGCTGTGGCCTTCCAGTAATGATGTCACCCACATGCTCCTTCATGAAACTCTTTACTCATTTTCTTAGCTTCATCTTCTAGTAGGCAGTTCAACAAAATACCCTGAGAAATTTCCAATATAGATAACCATTCAAAAGACAATACTTAACAGATTTCAATCTGAAAAATCTAGCCCGTGTCTTATCTATTCCTGGTGGTACTTGTAAATTCTGTAGAATGTAAACAACTTCGACATACCACGGACATTGTCTAAAACAATCTTCAACTTTAACCACTGATTCTTCACCTGGCAGATCTGATAATTCAAAAACGGAATTTATACCAACAATATCATGATTTGATTCAGTCATTAGTCTAGCCAGACCCTATCCTTTAATCAACTTGGTAGGTTTAATTTCCAAGTCAAACTCCAACATTTTAGCGATCCACGTCCCTCTTCTGCCATCACTGTCTGGCTGTACTAAAATACTCTTTATTGTAGCATCTGGCACATTCGCAATCACATGAGAATGCACAATAAAAACTCTAAAATCTTTTAGTGCTTTGATCAATGCATATGCATGTTCATCTAGAATATTTTACTTTAGTTCAACATCCCTCAACGCCTTGCTAAAAAAGGAGTTGGGTTGTTCTTGACCTGCCTCGTTTTTCTGAAGCAACACACTAGAGATAGTGTGCTTGGAGGCGAAAGAGAAAATCATAAAATCTTTTGAAAAATCTGGACTAATGAGTAAAGGTGCTTGGCCTAAGGCTCACTTGATATCATTAAAAGAATTCTTTACTTGCTCAGTCCACTTAATTTCGCTCCCTTTCTTAAGCATTCCTATTATTACTTTTAAAATTTCTGCAAAATTCAGAATAAAACGTTGTAGAAAGTTCACTTTACCTAGGAAAGATTGCACTTCCTTCTTGTTTCTTCGCTGCTCAATTTTTTGAATTGTTGTCATTCTGTTGGGGTCTATCTTGATCTTGTCCTTTGATATTATGTGTCCCAACAACTTGCCTTCTCTCATGGCGAAATGGGACTTCTTCGGATTTAGAGAAACTACAAATTTCTTGCACTTGCTAAAAACTGTCCTCAGATGCTTCAAGTGGGCAGATTCGGATTTTGAGAAAACGGTGATGTCATCTAGATAAATTACCACAAACTTATCTCTTTCGTCAACAAAGGTGATGTCCATTGTGCGCTGAAAAGTAGCTCTTGCGGTCATGAGTTTGAATGGCATCTTAGAATACATGAACGTACCCCACGGTGTAGTGAAGGCAGTTTTCTCCTGATCTTTTGGGTCAACCAGGATCCGATTGTATCCTGAAAACCCATCCAGCATGGAAATCCTTTCTGCACCAACCACCTTCTGAAGAATGTGATCCATTTTCGGCAAAGGATAATTATCCTTCAGTGAGACTTTATTTAAATTTCTGAAATCCACACAAGTGAATTTCCCCATTTTTCTTCCTTACTGGCACCAAGTTCACTACCCAATTGGAAAATCTGATTGGAATGATAATTGTTGTAGCCAACAACCTCTTTATTTCTTACTCAATCAGTGGCAGTAGCTTCAGATTGATCCTTCTTGGCTTTTGTTTAAATGGCTTTTCATCCTCCTTAAGTGGTATAGTATACTGGACGATGGACTGATCATAAATCTTCAAATCTTCGTACCTCCAAGCGAATATATCAGCAAATTCCTTCAATAATTCTGCATACTGTGTTTTCTCTTGGTTTTCAAAGTGTTGGAAACTTTGACTACTTTTGGGTCACTTCGGTCCCCAAATTATAATCCTCCATCTCGCCATCACTCAGCAAAATTCTTGGCTTTACTGCTACATCATTAGAATCAAGCAGTCTTTCTAAAGGTACCAAGCCTCTAGGAATCAAATTATTACTTAGCTGAATAATTTCCTGTCCTGCTACAACATTCAAAAATATTGTCGTTTCAGAATTTTTATCTATAGTTTCATCTTCATGCTTTTCTATTAGGGTCTTGAGAAATTCATCTGTTCTTTCCAGAAACCTTTTGATCTGTTGATCGTTTTCAAGCACCTGCCAATGCTTTGTATTATCTGGAATTGAAGGCCAATGTCTCACATTTATCTCATACTTTTCATTTGGATAAATTGGAATTCTGAATAAACTGGCAGTGGTTTCTAAGGAATCTGCAATTCCATTTTCCTCTCTTGATACCAGTGAGATCTCATGTTGGGAAAAGAAGTTAGAAAATAAATCCCAAACTTTGTTTCTGTAGGCTCTCATTCTTGGATGTTTAGTTTGATAGGTACCTTTGACTTGGTTCACAATCAGCTCCGAGTACCCAAAAATGTGAATTTTCTGCGCCTTTTGCCAGTGTTCTACGGGGACGCGGTCCCCAGGGTGGGGGACGCGCCTCGACACTTCGGGGACGAGGAAACTCCTTGGGAAACATTTCTCCCACGTCCCCTTTTTGGGGAAACTTGGGGAAGCTCCGGGGGGACATTTTTTTGGCGATGAAACACGACTCCTTTGCATGGGGGACGATGGGATGTCGGGGGTACGCAGGGGGATGCATATGCGTCCCCCCATTTTTCTATCTAATAATTTTTATAAAACATAAAAAAAAATACAAATTAAATATATGAAAGAAAAAGAAAAAATGAAACAATATTAATTTTTTTTTTAAATAAATAAATAAATTAATTTATATTAAATTTTGAAACTTAAAATAAAAATAAAAACAATAACAAAAATAAAAAACTTAAAGTATATTAAAACTTAAGACTTGGTATTTATTAATATTATTTAGCACTTTGTGAGAAATTTACTAATATTTCAGTGCTCAATGTTTTCTATGTTTACTTTTAGTTTAGTATTATTCTATGGCTATTTTAGACTTCAATATAATGTCAATGTCATTGTCATAAGACGAATTTACTTTTTATCGTTTTTGAATATTTGATGTGCATTGCATAATTTCAATTGTCAAATGATGAACTTATTAATTTAATTTAGATGTACCTTGCATCATGCCAAATGATGAATTTAGAAGGAACATCACATAATGTCAAATGATGGATTCAATTTAGTAATTTACTTTTAGATTTACAATGTAGAAATGTCAAATGATAATTCATAAATGATAATAGTCTAATAAGTAATGATTATCATATTTAGTCTTTAGATGTACATTTCATAATTATCAAGATTTTCTATTTAGTTACTGACATATTTTTGAGATTATTTATTTATTTATTTATTTTATTTCTATATATTAATTTTAATAATTTTTAATTTTATAATTTTCATGACTATGACGTCCTCCCGTTTCCCCGAAAATTCCCTAAATTTTGGAGTTGCTTATACATGTCCCCCTTGTGCGTATCCCCTCTCCTGCGTTTCCTCGTCCCAAAAATTCGGTGGAACATTGCCTTTTTCCACATTTTGTTGCGTGGTATTCCCGGGATTTGATCTTGAAACTTTGTAAACAAAAACTGCTCCCAATGTCAAGTGTAAAGGCTCCTGAACTAACATAAACCAACTGCTTACGAGACAAGCCGAGGTAACTTAACTTACGGTCGAGGTGAAAGTTGAAACAGGTGGCAAGTGAATAATCATAACATTTCAGGTTATGATTACGAATAAAATTTGTATCATATGATAAGATTGTGTTAAATGACCTTTCATTGATTACAACGGATGAAAAATGATTAACCTAGTACTTTACCCTTTCGAGAACGATGGAGACACATTTAATCAAAAACATTGACACTGATGTGGTCAGCGCAATTATCATTTTTAAAATTTGAAAACTAGTTTTTGCACTGACAATTGACCTGTGAGCCAAAATGAAAAAATGATGCTACCCTTATTGTCAGCAAATTCCTTCTCAAGCCCATAACAAATTTCCAAAAACGCTGATAACCCCGATATCATAAATTTTACCTGTTTATTACCATTAAAACGCTGACACTATAGCTGTTAGTATTTTCAAAAAAAAATTAAAAACCGAAGTTTATTGTGATAACAGATATGATGCTAAACAAATGGGTTACCAATCCAATTCTTCCTATGAGAAATTCTTCAGATTGAGAATGACCAAGTACCATTATGAATACCTCCCTAGTTAAGAGGAAGTGTTGAAAAATGTAACTAGGTTCGGTCTTCATAATGACAAGTATAACTGTGATTTTTTTTATGTAATTGATGTAAAGAAGAAAAATAAAATAATTGTATGCTTGACTCATGGGTTTCATGAGCAAGAGATTTTATTTTTAGTTAAGGCTCCCATTGAGAGCCCTTAGGGATATTGTCATCTAGTCATAAAAGTCTAAAGAGTCATTGTCATGTAATGAAGGCTTGTTACACATTGTAAAGAGTCATATTTGTCTTTGTAAGTAGCCTTCCAAGACCTTGTCACTAGCCCTCACTAAAGTCGGCCTACAATGGAAGGATTATTCTAGAAAGGTGAAGTCAGCCTATTTCAGAGATCATGTTGGCCTAAAGGACGTGGACAAACAAGTATATATAGTAGTGCTTGGCCTCATTTGAAGGCAATCAATTTCGGTGAAGCAAATCTCTCATGTAAGTGTGCAAATCATACTAGAAGAAGCCTCTACATTAGCGAAACAAGAAGGAAGGTTAGTGAAGATCGTTGTGGACTGTTTTGGGCTAGTTTACCCTCTCACATGCGAAGGTAGAGAGAAATGTAGATAGAGCTCCAAAACTGAACTGACAAAAGGTTAAACAGACAAAAGCTGTGATTTGATCCTTAAAAGATTTTTTATTAATGAGGCCTCTAATTTCTTCAATTTCCCTTATTTTTCCTTCATTTTCTTCTCACATGCAACCTGTGACCTTTCACCTTCTTTTTCTCCTAATTTCCTTTATTTTTCAAAAATAAATGCCAAATAATGTCTCTTACCTTTTCAAATGCCTTTGCCAATTTCCCCTTAGCCATAATAAGCCAAATGATCACCCACTAGGATGTTTTGCCCAACATTCAACTTGGAACACGTGTCCCATGACCTTGGTCTTATTTTGCCTTTATTAACTTTAATACATGGATTTTTAACCTGGGGTTGTTACACTCTGGGTGGCATTTATGCTTGAGATTAATTCTAGTTTAAGTCAGTAATGCATGAAATGCATTTTATTAGACTCAACAACTAAATATAAGACTTTTCACTTTTTCCTAAAGTGAATTACAAAATAGAGGTACTTTTCAAAATATATTGAACTACTTCTAGCATGTTCACACTGAATTTATGTATACGTCCCTATCTGAGCTATATTTCTCAATATTGGATGCCTTGGACTCCTTAATCACCCTAAGAAGATCTTTATCAAGTATGTCATAAAACCCTAGAAAAAGCTCCATAGGCCATCCATCTAGGGTTGGACTCTTATCCTTTTGAAAGGAATGCAAAACATCATATATCTCTTGCTTCGACACAATCTCCATCAGACTTTCATTATCCTCATTTGTGACAAAATTTGGAAATAGTGTAGCCATCCTTACAACTTCTGTAATAGTTGCTCTATTATCCTCTTTGAAATGCCTCTTGAAATATCAACCCCAAATATTACTATGGCATCAAACCTTGTGAGCCTAAGAACCATCTTCTCTTGATATTTTTCAAATGGAGTTTACATTTTTCCTATGATTTGGATAGTGATGAAAGTACTTGGTATTTTCATCACCCTTCTCTAATTAGAGGGCTTTATTTTTCATTCTCCAAAATGCCTCTTTTACATCTAGCAAAGCCTTTCTCCTTTTCTCAAGATCTTTTACCTTTAATCTATGTTTCTCAGAAACAAAGCCTGCCAAATCCCTGTAAGTATAATCTTCTACCTCTGATTCAATTTCAAATAACTCCCTCTCACTTTTAATTCTTTTTCAAGTGCCCTTTTTGTTGATCCCTGTTTAAGGTTCTTAAGGTTTAATTCAAATTGTGGAGTGGCTAGTTCTCTAAGCCTCCTATCGAAAGGAACCCAATGACTTTTGATAAGCCTTACATAATCTTTATACTCTAGCGATTTGGGATTGAATTTAATAGGCATGGGATGTTTTTCCTCCAATTTTTCCAATTCCAAGGAAATAGGATAATGGTCGGAGTCTTTCTTAAAGCCCACCCACTGTCTAAATCTCACCTCTTGATTCATCATCGCTCCAGCATTTTCTAATTTCTACTGATAAAGTCATAGTTGAATTGCTTAATATGCAATTTTGTTTTCAAAATGATGTTCAACAATACTTATAAGTTTGCTTTATGTGTGTCATTCTACTATAGTTTAGATTACCGTCGAAGAGTGTATCTAGAAATAGATGGTCTAAAAGTATTATTCATGAAACAAATAAACTATTGGTTTTTATAATAACATAGACAAATATTTGTGTGAGAGAGAATGTAATAAAGATGACATACTATTGAATGATATTCCAAGTTACTTATGTAGTGCCTTATGAACTTGACCACTTATAGTTATTGAATTATCTACTTTTAATTACTTACTAACCACTAGCATTTTTATTGCTATATATGTTAGATTTTTACCTTGCCCAGTTTGACAATCTACTCCATAGTACCAAGATGCACTCAGCTAGCAAATAGAGTAACAACTTTGTACAATAACAGTGAGGGTGCATTTGTTGCAGGTCCATACAACATCAATTTACCTTGGTCATGTGCACAACAGAATGTGAGGGAGGTGCAATTATGTAGGAAAGGAGAGGGCACACGCATTTTTTAGAATGCATGAGGCAATCTTCGTATATTTGCAGTGTTGCCACATTTAGTTAAGTTCTTGGTTCAATTTAGTTTTAGAACAAATGCATAAAATCTTCTTAGACAAGGCATAGATCCCTAGGGTGCCTAAAGGCACTTTCATGGGTAAGTTGTAGTTGAGGTATAGGGTGTGTTACCTCCCAAAATTGCACTCAAAGTGGTAAAGCCCTGAAGCACGGGTGCAACCTTAGGGGAGCTCAGGAAGGTTGCCCACTGTCCAGTGTCACCACAACAACCCTTCCTCTCTTCAGGTTGGCTCTCCTTTGACACAAAGGAAAACCCCTATTTAAAATGTGTCGCAAACAATGATAGCATTAAAGTTTGATGAAGTTAAACCTGTTGATTAGTAGTAAGTTAGTGTAATGATTCAACTTTCTGAAGTACTTTGTAATTTGAATTCAGGGTATAATGATTGTTGTCGTGAGTTCTATGTGTGTCAATAACAAAATGGCATTCTATGTTGTATGACTTGAAAAATTATGTGCAGCTCTTATCACTGGAGTGACCATTGGTTTGGCAAATCCAGTGCCTGGTTGCCTTGCCCAGAAATATTCATTGTCAAATTGGAGCACTTTCGGAATTTTTCTGGTCTCAGGTAAAAATTATTTTCTCATTGGATTAAAAGTCCAGATTTGCATTTTCTAATTACTTTAAAGGCCATTTTAGGAAATGTTAATGTTGATGAATTTGTGCAAGGTCTCACACTGCGAAGTGGGGAGATGACTGCAGCTATTGAAGCTTGGCCAGCGGGAGCATTTGGTTTGGTGCGGTTTCAGTTTCTTGCTACTCTTTTTCAATTGTTGATCTAGATTGTCTATATCATCTTGAACTAACTATAGTTCTGAGTGGCAATATTGATCCTTACTTTCAAAGAAGCCTCTCAAAAGGTGATATTCTGAAGCATATCAGAAGGCCGGTTTTTCTGTTGGACGAGTATTGAAAATATTGGTCACTTTAGTATGACAAATGCATGCTCAATGGGCAACCAAGCAGTAAAGTATTGTTGTGATGGGCACAAATTCTGGCGATAAACGCTTTTATCACTTCATGGCATACTTGATTTCTTCAGAGGCTACTTAGAATATGAATAAATTATGAGGTTTTCAACATATTTAGCCATTTGAAAGTGATAAAAAGGTGTGCTAATACAATTTATTTTTGGAAACCTAATAAAATTTTGAGGTCTCTAGTTTAAATTTTAAATTATGCAGGCATTTAAAAATGATTGAAGTATGTACTAAAGATGAAAGAGAATTAGCTTTAGAATTCTGCAGTTTTGTAATTTAGGAGACTGGGTCTTCCTGAAATCCTGGTCCTCTTTCAATTTGACGTGGGATATTTTTTATAGACATACAAATAGAAGAATGTTACTATGCATGTGATTGCAGACTTATTTTTCCCTCCAACTAAAAAACAATGGAAAACTTGTACACTGCATTATCAATCATTTCTCTCTTTAATAAGTTAGAAAGGGTAAAGCAATTGCTATGATATGTTAAGCTTGATAAGCTGTGATATGTGAAGCAATTACTTGCGTGCTTTACCAGTTTGTATATTCAAAAAGCAATAGACATTGTTCTATTCGTATGAGGGCTTGTATATTTCAGATAGACTAATAGGTTTGTGCTTTGTGAACTCAATTCTAAAAGACTTCATCACGTTTAATCTGCTCAAAAGAGTAGTAGAGAAATGTTAAAATTTGGGTGAAGCTAGCAGACAGACAAGATTGGGATATCTATTTGAGTGAATGGAAACCAACAACTGTAGGCCTCGAGGAATTACTGCCCAAACACTTAGTATTGCTTATTGATGTTGATCAGATCTTTGAATGCTGTACTAAGCAGTTAGAGTACTTCACGTTTATGTTACTGGTCTATTGTCTTCTGACTTTTGTTGGGCTGTTTTTCATTGTCAAAATTGCAAATGTCATGTAACTTGCTAGTATTCACATTTTATGTGTAATTGTGTTGGTTTCATTTTCTAGAAATTCTAGTTGTTATGAGTTGGCTTTGTTGTAAATGTTCATTTTGTCATTAGTGTTGACATTTCTTATCATTTACCAGGCTGAATTTTCATCATCTTTTGATAGATCATTGCCACCGTCTCTTATGAAGTATCAATCTCCATTCAAAAACATTGTGGCAAGGCATTTGCAAGTGTTTCTTCTGAATGATTTTGCGTTATGCATACGTATAACTTGTTCATTTTCAAGTTTATTCTCGTATATTATGGAGTCAAATATTGTCATGTACCCAATAATTCTAAAATCTTCATTTTTGCAATTTTGGCAAATAAAACCTAGGAAAAATGGGTTGAGGAGCCACTCACTTATTTTTGGTGAAATAAACATTAGAGAAAAGGAAATAATTGTTGGTTAAGTGGAATGCGGGGACAACCAAAAGGAAAAATTCGACCCCCTTGAGAAATTCGCACTAGGAGAAGGAAAGAGAAAGGAAGGGAGTTCGAATTTGTGGAGAGAGGGGACCATCCAAGGAGAAAGGGACCAACATATATAAATAGCACATGGGGGCTCCATTTTTGCATCTTTTGCTCATTATTTTATGAAGATCGAACTCTCTCTTGGAAGTTGTTAAGTGCAAGAGGAGAAGAGTTGTTTAGCTCAAAAGTTTCAAGCGAAACTCATCCTCATTTCGGAGAACTTCGAGTGTCTCCCTAGTGGGGCTTGGGGGAATCTATTTCAAGATTTCCATTGGAGTTTACGATAGAGCATTCACTTAGAAAATTCAAAATTCTTGGGCACAAAAGATAAACCCTAGAGATTATTTGGAGCAGCTTCTTTATACTGTAGGTTTCGGGATTTTGCAGGAGATTTTCTACTGGTCGAAGAAGGAGTTTTGCACCATTTTTTAGAGTTGATTCAATATCTTTTAGCTGGGCTGGATTTTCTCTTTGGGAGCCTGCGCAAGGGTTGGAGGACTGAATTTTTGTGGGTGTTTGGAGTTGGTGATTGTTGGGAGTTTTCAGTTGGGAAAGATTGCTATTTTCTAGAGGACATTTGTGCACAAATTTCTTAGCCATTCGCAGGAGAGATTTATCATTTCTCAGCAGTTTCTCTTTGGTTGGGCGTAAAACTGTGCAACTGGGGAATTTGCACTAATTTGGGCATTTTGGGTCAGTTGGAATTAGCCCAAAATATTTTTGGGTTTTGTTGGATATGATGTGAGGAACCTATAACTAATTTTCCAAAATTTTTGGAGCGGATTTGAGGACCAAAATCATAGATTTCCTCCAGCAGTAGCAACAACAACAACAAAAATTTCTGGGCAGTGCCAATAACCAGATTAAGCCACTTCAGTTGGAGATTTCACTTATTTTTCCCCTGGGTGTTGCATGCTTGCATTAGCAAGCCCAGGTTCTATCATTCCACTCCATTGTACTCAGTTCCAGTGTTGATAATATTGCCAATATTTGAAAATATCGCGATATTTTCATCAAAATGATATATTCTCCAGTCATATTGCAATATTTTCCGTTCTAAAAATATCACGATATTTCAAAATATAGGCTAAATATCGCGATATTTTGAAAATATTGGCTAAATATCACCATATTTTGAAAATCTTCGCCAAATATCATTATTGCTTTATATGTTTAAAAATCTGAATTTTATTTTTTATTTTTTATGTTTGCCGATATTTTCCAATATTTTGCCGATATTGCCGATAAGATGATTTCAAGACCCTCGCCATATTTTGCCGATATCGATATTTTCAACGCTGGTTCCAGTTTTGAATTTTAATAAAATATTAAAATGGCTCAGATTTATGGCTCCTATTCTATGGTTCACTGATTTGTACTTGCATGTGTGAATTTGTGCTTGCATGTTGAAATTCTTTGCTGTAGTCTAGTGTATGTATTTGATATTCATTGTATTTCCTGTTTAGGAGAATTACAATGGTATCAACGCATGTTGTGGGAGGAAATAATAGGTGATGCCACCTAGATACCAAGGAGTCATGTTCCACAGAGGTAGAGGAAGAGGCCGCGGTAGGGAAGACGAGCCTGATCATTTCTCAAACACAAAACTTGAGCACATGGGGGACCATGGGGGAAACGAGCAGCCTAGACATAATGAACGAGATCTGTTGCTAGAAGAATTGGTGAGGTCGGATCAACAGATGATGGAGAGGATGCGACAAATGATGGGTCTACAATTGCAGAAATGTAGGGAGGGCCTCAAGGAGGGGCCAATGAGGGAGAAGGAGGGTCTCGGACAGGAGAAACCAACCGCTGAGTACTCACACTTATGGCCAGACTATCAGACACACCATGCCTCACTTCACGAAGGAACTAGAGCAAGAGAGAGATCGCGATGCATTTGCTGAGTTGTTGAGGTCTTTCACCGATGGTGTTGATGAGAATGAGGCATTGGATCCTAGAGTCATAAGGATTCTCAATTTTGCAGACTACTGCCATCTGAAGAAGTATAGGTTCAGAGCAGGAACTTCTTCCAGGGGAGCATAACAACATCAAAATTGGGATAATCAGAAGTTGGCAAGGAAGGTGACATTGCCCATCTTTGATGGATCATCTAGGAGCACAACAAGAGCATGGATTCAGAAACTAGATATATACCTCCACCTAAATCCCATGAGGGAGACAGATGTAATCATATTTTCCATGTCTAGTATGTACGATACTTGCTAAATATCAAGTTCACCAATATATCACATGCATCAAAAATCAAACTTACTTTCATATGCATGCATCAAGGTCATACCTTAGGGTGTAACGACCCATCTCTAATTATAAAGGAGCACAAGAATATTAGCATGCATACGAGACATGCATATGATAGCTACATATGCATGCATTGCATGTACTGCACTAGTATGCATACTAACTAATTATGGAAAATGTCCTAGTATAGGGTAATAAATTAATTATTGAAGTACTACGTAAATACCTAACTCACCAAAATATAATGAATATATATTGTGGGGTACTTATGTATACGACCATCATAATATATAACTAGTACATTTCAAAAAAAAAAATACAAAGGATTATACAAAATAAAAGAGAATTATAATATATATATATATATATAATCAACTAAAAAGGAACTAACTATATATGTTCAAAAGGACGAATAACATACATATTTCCATAATCAAAACCCAAACAATATCAATAATTAATAATATAAATTTATAAGATCTGAATTAAGTTAATAAAATTTAAAAAAGAGGTATAATTTAATAAATAGTACTAAATATCTCTTTAAAATATGAATTACTTAACTAGTTGTTACTTGAACTAAATATTATGTGATGACTGTCAACTCTTAACAAATAAAAATATATGACCGCCTCTTTAGGCACTTCGGGATGCCAGGTGACCAATAAAGGGCAAGAAACCCTACTATAATCTTGAGACGGTGGAGGGTTGGGAGGTGGTGGTGTTTTGGAATATAAGGAGAATGCAAAAGGCATAGGAGGGGGAGGTTTTTGTTTTGTCATTCCGATAAAACAAAGATAGAGAAAGAAACATGAAGACAGTCATAGACAAAGAGGAGGCTTAAGCAATTTTCTTGGAGCTTTGGGCACAGGGGTCAAAAGACTTCTATTTCAAGGTATTTTGGATATGGGAACTTGATAGTGGATCCCAGATAGGCTGGGTGGAAACGGTATGTTTGGTAGCAGATTTGGTGTAACAATAGCGATAGCCAAAATCGACCCCAAATGAAATTGCCAAGTAAGTATCTGCATTTAAATTTTGGTATTAGTTAAATTTCTAGTTAATTGTAACATTAGGCATTAAATTTGGTAAAATTAGCTTTAAAATTTGATGCTAGGTTAATTATAAAATTATGGGCACTAAGTAGGGCTTTAACTTGCCACAATATTGCAGCTATAACACTGAAACAATATACTATGCATACATTGTAATATTTAGATACTTTTGCAACTTGTAACACTTATTTATCATTGGCAGCTATAGCACTTTGTCATCTTTCCATCAGGTACTTCTTTCCTTTTCCAACACCAACTCTTTTCTTCTTGCACTAACTCTCTTTTTCTGTAAGCTTAGATGATCCTCAAGAAGGATTTGCTTATCACATCTCATCTGGAGGTTAGAAGTATTCACCTACTGAAATATGCAAGAAGCAATAGTCAAATAAAATAAACCAAACAATAATATTGTCACAAAGAAGTATCATAAACCTGAAAGGTACTTATCTTTTAACGAGAAGTGATCATCTCCCTCTTGAGCCAGCCTTTGAGAGTTAGTACTGTCCATTATCTAAGTACCAATTTTGCCTTCAATATTTCCATTGACTTCATCAGCAACCAGGCCTAATAGAGACTAGCCCAACTAGGGTTACACTAAATCTATCACAATTGCTAAAACAACATCTCACTGATCATGCTAAGATTGCATAACTCAAATCTTTTTCATACTCTAGGGTTTCTTCCAAACCCTAACCTCATGTAATTCATCAAACCCTAATAACCAGATTCCCTAGTGTTTCCTTCAAACCTTAGCATTCTTTTAGATCTCCTCCATTTTCTATTGCTTTCATAAATGGCGTCTTTATAGGGGTGATCTTCAATGACTTTTCTTCAACCTAACTTTGATTCCATGTTAATTTTTCCTAGGGCTATATTGTTCTTTGCTTTGATAATTGCATTTCATTATTTACATTCACCCCACAACATCATAACATGATTAGCAACATATGCAACTATATAGAAAGAACAAGATCATCATCAATGTGGTGGAACATAAAACAAAAGCATTCACACATAGAGACACCAGGATTGGTCGAAGACCAAGGAAAAACTCCACAAGAGGGATAACCCTTTCAAATTCTTCTTCTTATTAGATTGTCATAAAATGTTCAACAAAGAGAGAGTACAATAATCCAATTCTTCATTCACAATACTATCCAACAAAAGCAACCAAACAATATCCCAGAGATGAACCCAACAATGATACTAATCAAAATCATCATTTAGAAGCCTGCGGTCAACTGTCAGAATTTTTGATCAATTGTCACCAGAAGCCCTAAGTCTCGACCGCACGGAGCAAGTGATCATGCATGCGGTTGAAGCGTCCCAGGTGCATGCATAGGCTTGTATGCCTATGGCTACAATTGAAAATTTCGTGTGACAACCTTGCAATTGCGAACCAAAACCCTAATTCACACGTGAGAGCTTTAGACCTTGCAATCTCGGACCTGTACGAACCAATCTCCGCAAACCAACTTCAGACCTATGCGAGCCATAACCAGAGAAGAGAAAAGAAGAAAAATGCTTGATGATGATCTCCAAATGAGGGTGACTTGACTTGTATTTATAGCTATCCAAGGGTGTCCAATTTCTCTTTTGGGCCGGCCTGCCCTTTTGTGCACATGTGGGTTTTTATATAAAAACATATTTTTCCTTAACCAAATTAAACTATTTCAAGGGCTAGGAGGGGTTTTGCTTGATGAGGGAGACTGTCCAAAGGAGGGAATTTGTCCCTGAGCTGCCAAATTAACATTTGTGTCACAAAGTTAGATTTTATTATAGCACAAAGGCATGAGTCTATATATGGAATGGATGGCAGAACCCTCAATTCAGCTCAATAACTTTGTATTGCACAAAGGGAAATCTCTAACTCTGTACATAGCTTTAAATTATATTCTAGTGCTTTCAATACACATAAAACACTTTTATTTTTGTGCCCTTCTCTACAAAAGTGGGCATTAAAGCAAGCCCCATAGTTAAAAAAAATGCTAATTTGCGTATCCTCATTGTATTCTATTCATTTCTCTTTATTTGAATCAAGCATGAAGAAAAGACAAAAGTATCTGGAAAATGAAAAATTGATGGTATCTCAGGTGGGGAGAAATTGTAGAAATTTCGAGTATCAGGCAATGAATGCAACTACCAAAATTTCAACTTAATATGGAAGTTTCCTGGATCTATTCCCTGTGAGGTTTTCACCATAAGGATGATCTGAAATATTAAATTATCACAGTAATATTTCGGCTTGCTTCAACTCAATTTCATCCGGCATCCCAAGAGATAAATACCATGAGTGTAATTCAATACCACATTGCTACAGCCCATAGGGCTCACTTTTCAACAAGTTTCACTTTCCTGATCAAAGGTTACCTATCAAGATTGAACCTCCTCTTGTTTGTGTTTGAGGTGTAGAATTTCTCCAGGCAATGCATTACTTAGTAGATGATGAGCTTGCTGCATTTTGTTTAAAGCTAGCATTTTCTTAAGAATTAGGCTCTCAGGTTCCACTTCTGAGACTTTGTTGCCAGGAGTATGCACAATTGCTTGTAGCAACTGGGTTGCCAACAAAACTGAGTTTGTAGAGAGAGTCACAATATGGTTGGAGAGTAAGCATGGTTTGGGATTATCCATGGCGTGCATCTCTTGTTACCAAAAATTAAACCTGTGTGGGGATCTTACTTTAAACCTGCAATTTGTGCTTGTTGTTTTTGTATCAAATCCTGTGGGTTTTGTGACAGTGCTATTAGGAGGTAAGTTCGGGATGAAGGGAAGATGGTTTGGTAGCTAAGAGAAACCTGCAAAAGGGGTCACAGCCTTGGGAGGAGATGTGCGCATAGGTTGAGAAGAGAGGGGCTGTGGTTTTGAGAGGACTTGTGGGTAGAAGGTGGGAGAGGGATGGAGAGGTGAGGGGTGAGGAATGGTGGAGAGGATGGGAAGAAGGGAGTGGGGGAGTCATTACACGGTTGGGGGAAGGGTGCATATGCAGATAGGAGTGGGGAGGTGGTTAGCAATAAGGGGGAGGATGGAGTAGCATGGACAATCACAATCTCCTAATGATAGTAGCAAAGCTAGAGAGCAATGATCATCTCAAGATATCTAGGCATTTGGCAAGAAAAATGGATCTGGTAGGAGATCAATCTATCAAAAAGTGTAATTGAGAAATTGAGTCCTAGAAGTGACTGTTGGCTTTAAAAATTTCTAGGTTGTGCCATATTTCTTAACTATGGGGCTCAGTTTTATATCTTGTCTATATGTTTAGATGAAAAGTAATGTTGCTTCTATTTTTCCATGCATTGCAGAAACACATCTTTACAACTATGTTAGAAGCATGCAAATATTTCTTATTTTTCCTCTTTAGATTCTGCCATATTTCTTAACTATGGGGCTAGGTTTTTTATCTTGTCTATATGTTTAGATGAAAAGAAATGTTTCTTCTGTTTTAACAATTATCATTACAATTTACAACTATGTTAGAAGCATGTAAACATTTCCTCTTTAATTTATTTTTGTTTTCAAGTCTTGTCCTCGTTTATATGTAAATGTTATCTAATCTAAAAATTATATTGCCTAATTATTGGATGCTTTCTAAATTGAAATGCACAACTTTGATTACTGTTAGATCTTGCATTCTTGAATTATGAGCCTTGTTTTTTCTCACATGTTCCCTGCATGACATATCTGATGTTCTTTACCTATATGAATGTGGATGCTTTGATGAGATGGTAACTATCTTCCCCTTATATTATTGTTTTCCATCTTCCCAAATATCTTTTTATGATTTGAAGGAAAAGATTCATAACAAGGCTATGTTTAACCTGAGAAGATGGTTGTAGGCACTGAAAGATGATGTTCAGATTCCAATATTGTTCCTGTTCTCTAGAACATCTGGCATTGTTTTAACATATTTCAATAATAATTTCAATTTATTTATCTCTAAATATGTTCTAGTTTTAAACCCAACAAAAGGATACTAATGTTTTCTTCATGTGGCTTGATAGGCTTCAATTCTGTTATTCACACCATTTATTTCAAGGCTTGTTTTGCAATTGAAGTTAATTCCTCAAGAATTTGTTACAGGTATATTTCCTCCTCAGGATTTTGTGTGATATAGCTGAATTCCATATAACATTAGAGGTTATTTAAAGAAAGCTTATCTTAAATGTGTCAAATTTCATTGTAATTAAGAACACACAAAGTAATTCAGTTTTAGTGAGAATTTCTGTATATAACATTACCTACTACAGGTCTAGCTATGTTTTGTTGCATGCCTACTACCTTATCAAGTGGAGTAGCATTGACGCAGGTATGTTTATATCTCCTTCATTTTCTTTTATCGTAAATTACTAAGGACACCAATAGCCAAATGAACAAGATTCATTTTGGATGTCATGGTTTATGATCAGCTTGTTGGTGGTAATTCGGCTTTGGCTCTCTCATTGACGGTGGCATCGAATTTACTAGGCATAGTAACAGTGAGTCACATATATACCTTTTGTTTTTATTTTTAATTATTTTATCAATTTTTAAAATTTTCAAATGATATGCATTTGCTATAAGTATAAGACACATCCATAAAATATTTTGATTCAATCAGACATAAAATTTAAATGCTGATCAAATAACACAAATTAAGGTATCTGAATATTACGAGGATGCTACAAGTTGTTAAGGTATCTGAATATTAAGAGGTATGTATAATTGTTATGTTCCAATTTAGTTGTAATATCGAGATGGCAAGTTAAGCCCTGAGGTATGACAAGAATATCACTCTCAGAGAAGCCTTGATTCATACAATACTCTTGAGTGATGCATGTCTGAGTTTGATTCCCGGTACATGTAGAGTAACAATTAATATACATCAACCTGATTCGGTTGACAGTGTTTGTAAGGAGCATGCTAATCTTAATTGTGAAAGTATTGTTGTAAGATTGATACCCAGAATTTGTTGTCACCCAAATTGTACAAGTAGATGTGACAACGACTCAGGGCAGGGGCAGTCACTTTGATCCCCACCCTCTCCATTCTAGCTGTCTCCCTACAACAGGCTGTGGGGGGTAGTCCCTATGAAATGTGAGGATGAAAGACATCGGGAACCAACAAGTTCGGGGGAGACAACCGAATGGCCTAACAACTTGGTCAATGATGATTAGCAAGTTTATTATTAGCATGATTAATTAGATTATTGTGAGACCAATGCCTTATGGAGTCAAATCACTTGCACAATATAATTAGTCAACAAGTTACTGGATGAACAGTTGCTGCTTAGGATGCACACTATCCTATATGAGATGCGACACCTAGAACCAAGTGGAATGTAAAACTCTTGGTTAATTTTAGATTAGATGCCTATCTAAATGGGTCCTCTCTCTCAACTGTTTTGAAGTTAGTCTCAAGTGTAAGTTGTGGAGAGAAACCTAGGGGAAGATAACAACGACTATATTAACAATACCTTCCCTGTAGTTCTAACCACCCGAATGCCTTCAACGCTGCAGAGACTGTGGCTCTGACGACTACAAGATGACTGTGTTAACCACAAGTGAGGGCCTAAGCTTCGCAAGCTGGGTGAGAAAGGTGGTGCTATCATCTTTCAACCAAACTTATGCTTGGAGGTAGATTAATTAATGCAATGCTAGCCCTAGAATGTAATGCAAATATGAGTGATTAGCTTTAGGTGAGATTGTTAAATGATTTAAGTACTTTGAGACAAATTATAATCATATTAAATTTAGAGCAATAGAGGAAAGTACTTAACAATTGCAAAGACAATCTTCATGAAGCGCAATGCTTAATGAACTCTTTGAAAAGATTATCCAATGACAAGTAGAGAGTGTAAAGCAATGCAAGATTAGAAATCTCACAATGGACATTTGGTTATCAAATGAACGTAAAATGCACAAGTCCAATGATTCTCTTAACCATGTTAATGTGCCAGTTTAGACAATGCCAATCCTTCAACAAGATACCAATACAATTATCAATTCTCGAGATTACTTCAATGAATTAAAGATTACTCTTATCACAATATCAATGTGGTTATCATTCAAGTGCTTTAAGAGTGAGTTAATTGCGATGTTGCAAGATTATGATTCTTAGATATGATGCTCACTTGCAAAACAATATGTTAGTGCACTTATTCTCAAAAAATGCTTGTAATGAAAAGCAACGTAACCACTTATCCAAAAGCCAATCTCCTTAGGAAGTGATAACAATGATAAGCAAAAAGTATTCCTTTAAAACCAATGTCACAAAATGCTAGTAATCCTTTAGACAACACAATGTACTAATGCTTTTCAATGTCAATGAAAGGAAGAGAGCATAACATGAACTACTAAAAAATATTACTCTTTAGTAGATGCTAATGTCATTAAAAGAGAAAGAGTAAACTTATGAGAGCAACAAGCCTATCTTATGTAACAAATTCAGTCCATGTATAACAATTATCCTTTAGAGCATTAATGATTGCACATATATCTTGTCAATTAGATGATATTGCTAATAGTGAACTACTTATGAATGAAAGAGTGCAAAAGATAGATGCAAGAGATCAATGTTCATATCAGTAAGATAAGCGGTCCTAATCAAATCACTTTGCCAACAAATAGACCATAACCAAAGATGCAAGGGATGCTAAGAGTGAATGCTCAACAATGCAAATGGTTTTCCGATGAGATAAGATGATTGTTAATTATTTTTATGCCACTATCATGTGTATCTTAAGGCTGTAATAAAACAGTGATGAGAGAAGAAAGGTTGAGAAGGCAAACCACTAAACCTAATGGCCTTTTTAGGTGACCAACTTGACTGTTAGGACTCTTCCAATGAGTTTATCCACCTGCAAACTGTCATGTTCCTTTTTCTGGTTTCCCTTATAGCATGGTCAGGATGGACTTCCATGGTTGGAGGCAGCTAGGTCACAGGAGTAGGTTTACTCCATCAGTGGGCCTAAGAACTTCTGAAGCGGCTTTATGGGGCTTTGAGGCGTTTCTTTGGGATTTGATGGCATTTTCTTGGCATATTCCATCATCCGCACAACTTGCCTTTTGTTTTGTTGCATTCCGACAACTTTTGGAAAACAGGGTTATTATAGAGGCTAACTCAATTAATTACACTTAAAGTGGCATTCCGAGAGGAATACTTGACAGAACACCTTAGCGTAATAGCTCGTTGGAACTGGGATTAGAAGATCTACAAGATGAGATGGTGGGAAGTGACTTTCGATGGCCTAAGGAGGAATGACACCCGATTTACCATTTTCCCAAATTAAAAGGGTATTTTACTTTACGTAAAAGGAAGGAAAAAGTACTAGTGATTAAAATAATAATAAAATAAAGGCTTCTAGAGGGGTCCATCAGATCTATAAAAGGAGAATGGGGAGACCATTTGAGATCATATTGGATTATTGATATCTTTTGTTGATGAAGTTTGGAGAACCTAGTTCCCAACTTCTGTAGCCCCAGGATGGAAACCCTCGGGTTTGCTATTGGGTGTTGGACGAAAACCCAACACTCTTGAGGAGATTTCACCCAGAAATCTCATGGTGCTTTAGTGGAGTTTTGGAGAGAACAAGTTTGCAGTAGCAGGTCGCAACAATCTTCTCACGGGGCCATCTATATCATTATCAGGGTCATACATCATTTTGGTAAAAGATATTTTTCTGGGTTTGCTCAGCTTGCTTGGCAAGCCCAGGGCCCACTATTCCTTCTTATTGATGTACTTTTTTCAGTCCATTAATAAAATGGCTCAGTAATTTTTATTGGCGTTTATTTCTGCATCAAATTGTTGGTTCTGTGTTTATTTGCATTTTTAGTATCTACTATCAAATTTTCCATTAGGAATATTACAGTGTTATCAGAGTTGTGCATCTTGCCAGCTTGAGGGTTTAATTGCAGATCAACTTCAGAGGAAGATCGAGGGTTTAATTGCAGATCAACTTCAGAGGAAGATCGAGGGTTTATTATTTCTTGTAGGCGTTATTGGATCTAGACCAAGGTCAAATTATTATCTCCATCAAGATTAGTGTTTTAAGATTCGGTCGGCTCGGAACTGATTCGGCCGAGTTGGTCTGAGTTAAGGCCTCACTGGGTCGACTCGGCCAGTGAACCGGTTTGGCCATCTCGGTAATAACCCGACTGGGTTGGATTACACCGGTTCATGAACTAAAAAACAATGAATTTTTTTATTTTTTTTTTCTTTTGGGGGACTCCAAAGTTTTCACTATGATATTTTAATGGTTTTTTGTCCCTAAGTAAGTTTATCTCGTTTGATCTTGATAGGTTTGTTTAGGTGGTACCACATATGTACTATGTAGTAGAGATTCCTTAAGGGATAGCTTCATTCTTCTTCAAAACCTTCAAATAGGTTCTTTAAACCCTTTCTTAAAGCAAACCTAACTTTGTGGCCCCAACCTTGGCCCTCCAAAGATGAGCATCGAGCCTTGAGTAGATTCCACGTGATGCTACACCACTTGATGAGCCTCCAAATGCTAAAACACTAAACCTAAAACCTTGGACGTTGGACTATTTGATGATATGCCCAAATGGACTGAAGATGCCCCCTGGTTGGCCTTGACCCTGTTTTGGTGGATGGTGCCTTCTTCCAAAGCAAAAATGAGGATGGTTATCATTGAGATGACTTAGGAAGTTTAGCACATCCCTCTTTGATGGCAATGCTTACCCTTAGGGGTGCCATGTCACTCACATGCTTGAAAAGGGTGACATCGGGTCTCTCATAGATGACATCATGGAGGAGGATGCACCTTTTGAAGATGTACACATGCACTTTGGGACTTTCTTGGAGTGAGGAACACTCTTGGACCCTTGTATTAGTTCCTTGATGACTTACAATCTATTTTGGAGGATAACGCCATTTCTAGCCTCTTTGGTTATGTGTTTTTGTTTTGATCTCTATATCATCATCATGTATGTATTGGACAGTGCACTGGGTGCCATTTTGATATAACTGGATATATTTATGAGTCTACTTTGATCATATGTTGCCTTCTATCTATATTCTAATGCTGTGTTTGGAAACATGAATGAAAATCTTTAAAATTATGTTTTTTTATAAAAAAATAAATATTTATTGTATTTTTTTACAATGACCGAGTCATTGAAATTGAGCCGACCAACCCTCAGCCGGGTTGGAGTCGGAGTTGGAGTCGACCCTCGGTCAAGTCAGGGTTTTAAAACATTGATTAAGATTGCATATCAAATGTTCGACGAAACTCAAAGACATTTTTCTGATTATTCAAAAGTTTGTCATTATTCAATGTTTATAGAGGGAAGTTTTTTTTGGGCCAAAATTAAAAGGGGACCATATATTTATAAAGCCCAAATATTATGTTCAAGGGCCAAGCTTTATATGTTATAAAGGATGCAGTATTATTTAAGGGCCATATTAAATTTTTGAGTGGGCTGTAAATATTATAAGGTGCCAATTTTTTATATTGGTCTACCGTTTATTTGGGAAGGTCGTGGGGTTAAATAAACATTTAAAGGGCCAAGTCTAAAGTTTACTATTTAATTTGATTGTCGTCTAAGATTTGCAAAGGTTAGAGCATGCATTCCCTTTCCAAAACCAAAATCGATTGGGCAGATTGCGGAATTGTTGTTTCAGCGTGACAATATTCTTCTTTAGAAGTTATTCCATATCAATTGAATTCAGATTACAGGAGCGTAATTAAATCCAAATTGCACTGAGTGAGAATATTTGTGATTGGGATGAAAGTCCTTGTATGATCGTTGCATTTTGCGCTCCAACATGCACAAAATTACCAGTGTGAACACAGGCCAGGTAGAGTGGGAAGCGGTCGACTTGTGCAACAGAGATGTGGCAACATAGAGGCTCGATTGGGATGAATTTTGTGTGTGAAAAATGTCAATGAAGCAGTGCAATGAGTTATTGCACATAGAAACCAAAAAATGAGTTGTCTCGTATATTGTTGTTGGCTGTACATATTGTTTGGGAGCAACAACTCCCACACAGAGTTAGTGGCTGTCTTCAGAGGCCACAAAGTCCCTCTTCTGGGCTGCTTGATAATATTTCACAGCACTTAGCATGTTAATGGTTATCTGTGTATGCTGGAGTGGTCAAATAATGAAGAAAGGCACGTTGTTCACCTTATCTCTGGCCTATTGACTGGACGTGGGGGTCATATTTTGAAATATGGGCCATTACTTCATAACTGGGTAGCCTATGACTTCACCTAGTGCTGGGACGTGCTACAGATGAATGGATATAACTCTTGGACAAATTCATATAGTGGGCCAAGTTATTTTGTGGAGTCAGGGTTTATTTACTGGATCAAATTATTTTGTGGAGAGAAGATTATTTAGTGGAGCAAAGGATTATTTGGTAGGCCAAATTATTTTGTGGAACGGAAGTTTATTTGGTGGGCCCAAGTTTTCGTCATACAAATCTCAGATCATTAGTCCAAAGGGTTGCAATTTTCCTTTGTTAATCAATCTCAGAAGTCAATGAAAAAGGCTGAAGTTATCTTATTGGTATATTGAACTCACGAGGTTAAATCTCTGCATTTTCTGAGCATAACGTTCATTTCCAGAATGAGCCCACTCTTTATTGGAGGCTAAGGCATATTTTCCAGGGGTCAAATATGTGCTGAGATGTTATCTCCATGCATTATAACTTCAGTAAAATCATGAAATCAGTTGTCCTCTTGTCAGCTAGAGCAAAACCCCGATTCTGCCTTGAAATCATGGGAGATCAGTCTCCATAAAATCTCAGCGTATTGCCTCAGAAATATTCTTGTTTTCTCTTGAAATGTTTAAAGAAAACATGGTTGCTTGCATGGTTAACAACAGAAGGTGTTCTCTGAATTTTCCTTTGTCAAAGGTTGCAAACTAACTATTTGTAGAAAGGAGTTAACGAAATATATGGAATCAAGGAGAAATTTGCAAGAATTTTGCTTAGGAACATTACAGCGCACCGTTTGAAGAAGACCAAGCACGAGTAACATCTCAGTGCTAAAGGCTGCTATCAATTCTGAACAGGCTGTGACATTCATTACTGGAAGTGTGAGCTTTTATACCCCTTTCCTGTGTGTGTACCTCATTTATCAGAGTTATGCTATTTCAGATTTGCCGGGGGGAGTCTTGGGACGAGTTCGTGACTGTAATAGAGGCTGAAAGACAGAGAGCAAGGGGTTGACTTCTTGGAAACATTAATTGCAACACTATATAGAAGGTTGAGCGGCTTGTTGAAGGAAAATGTTGTACCAGGTTTCTTTAGTGAGCCTATTGTTATGTATTTTCATTATCAGGAATTAAAATGATGAAAATGTACCTCAGTTTGTTGAAATGCAATTTATATAAGAAAAATTAGTTATTTTCTGAATGTTACATATCATGAAATTTGTGAGTTTGAAGTCCTGTAAATATGCCATTGAATGTTGACGCCTAAACAAACAAACCAAAAACAAATGCACCTACAGTAGTTAGTTAACGAACTGAAACTCAAATTAAAAACTCTGAAAATTCACCATTGTCATAGGAGATGTACAGGCAGAATGGGTATTGAAAAGACTGTAGAAGACCTCAAAAATGCCCTTAATAACTTAAGATAGGAGCAACAACACTTTAAGACATTACTTGGTTCTTCTTTGCACCAAGAAATAAAGCAAAATAACAGACTATTTTCTAGAGAGGTCCATAATATGCTAAGGCAGAAGCAACAGAGGGATTTACAGAAGGAAAAAGAAGTGGGATGTAATATCCCAAACTGGATATTTGGCTAGTTTTGTAGAAATCTAACTCACCCAGAATTTTTCCATAAAATACCATTCATTTAACAGAAGATTGCCATGTAAAATAAAACAAATAGAGCACTGCAATCCAATAACACAATGAATAGGAAAATTCTCGTCTTTATTATATTAAATAAACTGGTGTTTACATGTTGATACAACCCATATAGCCGAGACAAAACTGACCTCAAGAATTTGCGCCAATGTTGTGCTGGACCTCCAAAACTGAATCGAAATTCTATTGCCAAGCTCTCTTGTGAATTCTGGATAAACTCACCAAGGGGCGATGGGTACATGCCCAATTTCACGGAATCACCCTAGGGTTTCTGTCCTGGGGCTACACATTTCCCTACAACCACAACCAACTTCATCCATGATCAAGAGATAAGTACTTCCAATCATATTCTTTTCTCCTTTGATTTGTTGGGCAACCTCTTGTCCTTCTATTTTGTATGCTTTAAATACCAGAAAATGTTTGCTTGGTTATGGTTTTTCCTTTTTCTTAATGGTCTCTTGAATGGGGTTCGCGGAAAGGAAGAACAGGTCCATTGTGAACATTGCCAAGGTGATGATTCATGCAGCAAATGGCAGTATCAAGAAGTACAAAGTGAGGTTTATGGCAAGAGGGATCTTCCATATAGAGGGACTGGACTACGAGGAGACTTTTTCTCCAGTTTCTAGATGGTCAGGTTCTTGTATGGCCTAAGGGCTCGAGCATAGACTCAACATGAGTGATTGGAGTTGGAAAAGGAGGATTGTACAAATTGATAAGATGTCCATGACCATGCAAGATGACTGGAAGAGCTTCTAGTTCAGAGGGAGCAGACAATCAGGTAGAGTGAAAGGAGTAGCCTTCCAAGAGGATGTTATTTATTGAGATTGTCAGACTAGATGCTCAGAGATGGGAGGTCTCTAGGAGCAATATGCCTTCTATGAGGGACCATGCCAGACAACAGGGTATGCTTTAGTAATAGAGGGAGAAACGTTGGCAAGAGGATTTGCTTCCGTGACAAAGGAAGCAAGCGAGATTGCCACAGGAAGGTTTGCTTTAGTGTCACAGGGAGCACCCTGTCAGGGTGACTAGAAAGCAGCTGTGGTGGTGGATCTAGTGAAGGAAGCTGGCCAGTTTATGGTTGATCTGAGACATGGTACGAAAGGGAGCAACTGAGCTCCAGTACATATCCACGGATGAGCAAATCGTAGACATTTTCACGAAGCCTTTGTCTAAAGCGAAGTTTGTATACTTCAGAGACAAGCTTGGCATGATGCAAAATGTCTCCCTCAGTGAGAGGGGGTGTTGAAATCTATGCAATTGACAAAATAGGGTAGACATTCTCCCATGTCGTCACGCTGATTTGATGAGGGGAGAATGATACGTTCACCCATTGGGCCATGCTTATTTGGTTAGGGGTGAATGGCCCAGAGCATTGATGCTTGCAGGATAAGGCAAACATTCTTCCATACGGTCATGTTGATTTTACTAGGGGGCATGATACATTCATTGATGGAGCCACGTTGATTTGGCTAGGGGTGAATGGCCCAGGGAAACTGTAGCATAGGGCATGTTACCCACCAAAAGTGGTTGACACCATAGGAGAGTTGTTCTCCTAGACATCTCTTCAATTGGCAGTTAGGAACCCCTGATAGCCATCGATGTAGCCAATGTATTGTGCCATTTGACCTCCGCTTCCTGAGTCAGTCATATGTCTCCTCGCCCATTTGTGAAGAGCATATGTTCAAAGGTGGGAATCCAACCCAGAAGTCATGCTTTTTATTGTGCAGCGAGATGCTTATGCTTGTTTTTATTGGGCATTTTGGGCATAGATTATTGGGTGACTTGGAAGAAGGAAGGGCTTTGACCATAGTTTTGTTCCCTCACCTTAAATGGTGGGGGGGGGGGGGGTTAATCCTCAATCCTTGCCCCATGGGATCTCCCCTATTGGCCTATGGCTTTAGGAAGGGAACTACTTGGGAAACCTGATTTTGGTCGTGTGGTCCTGTTTTCCCGTTTCACATTTTTCACTCCTCTCCACACATTACAAGCCCTATTTGATCATCTTCTCTCTCTGGATCGACATGACCACTAGGTCCACAAGGCACTAGCACACCCCCTACCCTTGTCCACATGTTTGGGTTAGGCTTAGAAATGTTTTCTTGGAGGTTGATGTAGCTAAAGGAAAGTTAAAAGCATATAATGGCCAGAAGCAAGAAACAAAAGAAAAGAATATTATAAAATGCAAAATATGGCCAGGACATTGTAATAGCATGTGGGCAAAAGTAAAGCATGAGCTCCACCCTTATTGTTATGGCCATCACCCTAGTTCCTTGGGCCCATGAGTGCCCCCGCATCGTTAAGGTACCCATGCATGTCCCAACACCTGGTGGGCAATGAACTACCCCAACTTAAGGGGGAAATAACTGCTTACATGATACATAACATGCTCTCATTTCCTGGAGCCCCAAGCAGTAAATTAGTAATACAATGGAAAAATCAAGAAAAGGCAAAAGGCAAATGAAGAAGGGTGGAAAAACAAAGGTCGGGGTAACTCATGTATCCATGATTGCTCCCTCCTACATTTGTCTGCCCAAAATGTGGACATTCCTCATTATTTCCACCCTTGTACCCATGGCATTTGACCTTGAGACCCCTGTATCCCTATCCATCTCATCATTTATTCACATGACCCCTATCAATTGAAGGATGTACCATGGACTTGTCTTTCCCTTTAGGGTTTGGGAACACCTAATATGGTCGTTGATTAACTACTCCTACCTAAAGAGGTAACACTACTTCAAGTTCAAAGCCCCAAATTTGGAAGGGAAACTCCATATGAAGTCTCATTGTGCCCTTGATAAGCAAGCTTGTTTCACTTAGATGCACTAATGAATTGTCGTGCCTGAAGGTGAGGAAGCGCATTGGATATTATATGTAATTGGTAGATGGTTTCATCATGGGTCAAGCAAGTTAAATGGGGTTTGAGTCCACTAGAGGATCATATTGACACCACAGGGGATGGGTTGAGAGCCATGGGACTCCTATCATGTGCAGAGCACCATTTCATGCCATGGGCACCCTCAGCACTTTTAGTAGTTTGTTTATTGCCCCACATTATTCGCGAGATGATGCACTTGGACTAGTATGCCTAGTTGGCGTATCATTATGGAGTGGTAGCTTATTCGAGGCCCAACGGAGGTTTGTCTCACCCTCGAGACATGGAGGGTAGGCACCATCATTAGAGCGCTCATTTGGAGCATTATACAGGTTGTTTAATCATCAGGAGACCCATGAAACCAACATTTGTGTCCCAAACCCACTTGGGGGCTCCACATGATGACTTGCATGGAGAATTAGGGGCCATCCCCTAATTGGAGATTTATGGAGCCCTCTCTCTCATCTTGGCACCTAGAGGACTCAATGTATCCCTCCAACAACCCTACATCAGCATGGCCTCATCAACTCGGCTAGCATTTGGATGGCTAATTTATAATTTGAAAAAGCTACTTGGTTGGATTGTGACCAAGGCATTTTTCTTGCCCATTATTTTAATAATTTGGGGGCAAATAGGCTAATTTGCAGAAGACTGATATAAATAGACCTTAGGTTCATTTGTGAGAGATCGTCATCACACTTGGGGAATTTTGGCCTTCTTGGCAAATTCACACTTTTTCTTTGGAGAGCTTTTGGAGTATCTTGGATGCACTTTGATGCTTGGAGCTGATTTTTGATCTTGTCTTGGAGCTACTTCTTAAATTTGGATGGATATATTGCATGATTTTCTTGTAAGTTCTTTTGTTGATGGGATCTTTCTTTGAAATTGTCTAATGTACGTAATTGCTGCAACTAAAGTAAATGCTCTTGTGCCCTAATTTTGTTGAAGAATTTTTTGAAAGCTATTTTTTTGGTTCTTGCATATATTATTCATGGTATAACATGCAATGAATGTTCCTAGTGATGAAATGTTATTTTTCTTCGTGAAACTCCATATTCTAATAGCAGGTAATTGTTGAAGTTTGGTAGCTAGGGCATCAACTTTTAACCTCCTTGAAGACAAAATTAGCAAATCTAAAACATCTAGGACTCCATAGCCCAAAGAAGAAGGCACTGGTCCAAGCCATTTGGTGATCAAACCGTCTTTTCTCCATAAATTCTCCTAAATTACGATCCCCTAAAGGTAGGGCATAAATCTAGGGCTTGCAGCGAAATTTTAGGGAGGTGATTTTTCGGGAATTTGAAGGGCCCAAACATCATGCGTAGGGTCTAGGCTACTTATGCTCCAAGTTTGGTGGGCATTTGTTCGAGTTTCATCCACAAAATATCTTGCCCTAGGTGTTGCTCCAAGAGGGAAACCCTAGGTTCTTTTCCCTCACCTTGAGGACTTCTTTAAGGGTTGTATGAGCTTTTAGTACTCGGTGGAGTAAATCATAAGAAGCCCTTTCTTTTCTTGGGCCTTGACCTTGTGAATACCTATTACCATCGAAAAATGTAATGTTCCAAATTGGAATTTTAAGAGTGATTTAAGCAAGAACACAATGCAACACAGGAAATTCAAACAACAATTAACACCTATAAAATTTATACCAGAACTGCACCAAATTGAGCTATTTTATTATCAAGAGGAGAGTACAAGTATATGGAATATGTGCACCTAGGTTTGCCAAAGCAAGCTAAACAACCCTAGGTGAGAAAATATGCTACTTGGATCTAAGAAAATGTTTTATCCTCAAGTTTTGAGCTGGCCTTGGAATTCTGCAAGTGTTGGCTGGAAAGAACCCTTGTTTGAGCCCCCTAGAATGCTCATAATCTTTTTCCAAATTAATCTTTGGCTCTCCTCCACAAACCCAGAAAAACCTAGAAAAACCCAGAAAGGGTTTGGGCAAATTTTACCGATCACCCGGGACCCCAAATTTAAGCTCAATCCTCCCAATTGGTTGTCAAATAACTCTGCTGTTTTGGGGCACCAAAACTCCTCCAATTTTTTTGTAAAATTAGGAGCAGACTCCTTGATGCTAGTCCAACAAACCCCATAAATGTTTTGGGCTAATTTTGATCTCCCAGAATTACCCAAATTTGGTGCTACGCCCTCCTTTATTGGTTCTGCATCCCCCTCAAGCTACTGCTGCAAATTTGGCCCTATTTACACCCTCGAATGGATCTAGAATTTTCTGCAAATTACTCTTGGAAGCTAAGAGGGAAATTCCTTTCTCAGCCTTGCACAACTCAACTAGCAACAACTCCACGAAATTCTGCCCAACAAAAGACTATGCAGGCCCTATAGATGCTGAATTTGGTTCTCATTGGAGCAATAATCTCCAACCTTGAAACTCTCCACAAAATCTGGTCCAATATCAAGGGACTTTCTCCTAAATTCTCCAGCTGACTTTTCCCTTGAAGACCCCTCAACCAAGCAAATCGATTTCTACCATTGCGTCCTCCTGGAAGTTCGAACTCGCTAAAGTATAGCTAGAAATAACCCACAATCTCCAACAATCTCCTCTTCAATAAGCTCTAAAATTCTCTCCTAGGGTGGCACTCTAATTCCACTGAAGAAAGAGCTGAGATTTCCGCTCGGAAATCTCCTTGTGCTAAGCATCACTAGTAGTCTTGGCTAAGCAGCTCAAGAGTACTCTAAATCAGAAATTCAATTTGTCAAAAAAAGTCCCAAAAATGGTGCCTCTTCCTTTTATTTGTCTTTGCTTCCCCTTCTCTCTCCTTGCGGGCTCCACCAATTCGACATTTCTCTCCCTTCTCCTCCCAAGCTCGATTTTCCTAAGGGGTTCGAATTCCCCTTTTGGGTGGCCCCCACATCCCCACTACCAATTTGATTTTCTTTTTTCTCTAATGTTGGTGGCCTCCATTTCTCCAAAAATTAAGTGGGGACTCCCTCAACCTGCTTTTCCTAAGTTTACATGTCAAAACCTTCCCAACGCCCAAATTGAAAAAATGGGAATTCGTCTTAAAAAAATTAATTTAATTGGGGACATTACAAAAAATCTCAAAGCCTCGGTCTTATGCCTTCGTTTCTAGGGTTTTTCTTAGAGAGTGATTTGCTTCTTTGAAGCCTTGTGCCTTTATTGAGCCTCTCTTTCGAATGAGCTCTAGCTCCATCACCTTGTACCTCTAGACTTAGAATATCTATCATAGGTGATCATAATCATATCGGGACTCCTCCCGTCGATGAAAGTCCGTAAAGAGCAGGGGAATTTGGCTATGGTGATAGTGGGCCATTGTCACATTGTTAGCACTTAGTTCTAGCTCTTCGTCCTATAGGTTTTCCCTCCTTAGGGCTTGCTAGATTTGTGGTAATAGGTAGACATTCTTCCATTAGAGCCATGTTGATTTGGCATTCATAGGGTCATGTTGATATGAGGAGGGAAGAATGATACATTCACCTAAGAAGCCTTGCTGATTTGACTAGCGGTGAATGGCCCAAGGGCAAATCTTCTCCTAAAAATCCATGCTAATTTATTTGGTTCATTTTGATTTGACTAGGGGAGAATGATACATTTACCCATGGAGCTATGTTGCACGAAACTTCTAGGAACCCGATGTTTCGGGATGTATCCGTACCCAAAACTTCGAAACTTGGCCAAAACTCGACCAAAAGTTGACCATATGTAATCATCTATGAGAGTTAATATAGACTTGGTATTCCTTCTAAATTGTCATCTATGGGTCTTATTCCCTTTTTTTCTTGCCAGATATTGTGTTATTCACTTATTATATATATATATTATATATATATATATATATATATATATATGACGTTTCAGACGATGTTTCGGCTGACATTTCCATTTTTAGGAGGTGACATTTCTAAACGTACCCGTTTCAGAAACTCTGAAACATTTTGGCGCTTTGTGCAACTTAGCCATGGAGCCATGCTGATTTGGCTACGGGTAAATGACATAGGATACTCACATTGCCTGCTTCGGGATGGAATGATCTATATCTATGGATGTTCATGTGAGGAGACACTACATGTTATAGCTCCGATGCCACTTGTTATAGATCTGATATGAAAATATAAGATAATACAAATATACCCAGAAATAATAAGACATAAATAGATAGAAATGATTCACTTTATTGATCAAACCCTTAAGGTAGGGCAACACCATACATTCACTCCTTAAGGAAGGAGAACACTCCACAAGCCATATGCCTGTTTATACGATAATCCTTGACATCTCACCATGTGGAGTCTCTAGCCTCTATATAGGCCTCATACATACAATACCATGGGTCATTACCATGGTTTCTTCAATACCATCTATCTAATACCATGGTCCCATTACATTATTACTAGCTACTTGTGGTCCCTTACATGATACGGGTTAACCACCTTATTTATTACTATGGCCCATCCCATTATTGCATTATTCCCTTGGGTACTTCCCTTTGTACCCCATATTATCCCCTCTAGGTATATGACATTCCACCCCCCGTAACATGTTTCGTCCCCGAAACATAGGAAGAACACAAATAATAAGATCTACTCAAAAGACTAGTCCACTGGTACCATGCACATGCATCTAGCCATCCAAGAGAAAGGTGAACCCTCAATCTCGCTGGTACCTCGTTCGCTTGAGATGGAAGTTGACTGTGGCAGCTCTTCTGTTTTGATGTGTAGTAGGTGGATCTACCCTCCTTACTATTCGTCTTGCAGGGGTTGTTGTCCTTGTGGCTATTTGGTTGTCATCTTGTTGGCTGTTTTCTTGTAGGGTGATGTGGGTGATGATATGTTGAAGTTTTAACCCACGGTGTCTTTTTGTTTAATTCACCCTTTACTAGAGCCTGACTGTTATCTGGTGCATGTTGTGGTGCTTGCTGTGGTGTCTTATCTTTTAATATTACTTCAACCACTGAACCCTCATTAGATGTGTCAACACTTGTAACCTTTTCGGCTTCAGCCTCCGTTTGTGTTTGATTGTCGACCATCAACTGCTCATCATCTGATATGTCAGTCCCTAAAACATCTTCTGCTTCAACCTCCGTGGACTCTATCTGTTTATTGATGGAAATATTCTGTAATGTAATTTTTTTCTTTTTATACCAGAGCTTCAGGAATTTCTTCTGCACATTAATATTGATAGTACCTACTGATTCCATCCAAGGATATCCCAAAACAACATCCATATTATCTATTTCTGAAGTATAAAAATCACCATGCCACACATACTTATCCATAGAAATCTTCAAATCCTTATAAACTTGAACATCCTCATCATCCACCTGTGTGTTTTCAATGTGTTTTGCTAGAACCTGCAATTTTTTTGCCAAATTAACATTGATAAAATTATGCTTGCAACTAGGATTTATAGAAACAATGATCTTCTCCTTTTGAATCAATCCATGAACCTGTAATAGGAATATACCAGTAGGAAATAGCCTCACATGTTTCTCCTTATCTTGTTTTCTGGCATGAGACCATCTGTCTAAAAGTAATTTTTCAAATTCTTCATCGGGCAGGTTGGAACACTTCTTTTGGTTGAGTAATCCCCACCATGTGGCCGTCTCATCTTCAAAATTACCCACTACAAAAACTCTCCAATGATGTGCCCATAATGACTTTTGTGCTTTTATGTATTCTTCAATAGTAGGACCATTATCTTTTCCTGTAAAACATAGAACCGCCATGAAGAGGGTTTTGACAAAATTCACTTACTTTGCGAAAATTTGAAATTGTCACAGTTTAGTCAATATTGCTCAGAATCCCTATTATGACCTGTTTTCAGAAATGGAACACATTCTGCATATGCCCATGTGATAGAAATCCCGATCTAGGTACTGGAATTTCCGATTCGCGCTGCACTTGTCCCGCCGTCACAAAAAATTTATGAAAAAATAACTGATTTTAAATTAGCGATATCTCCCTCATCTGGACTTCGATTCGACTAATTTTTTTTTGAACTTGGGTATTTTTTCACAAAAAATCTAGATCTGCAATTAGATTTTGCAGATCTTGCACCAGGACGTCCAGATCTGCGCTTCAAACTCACTGCCCCGAAAAAAATGTCTGCAACACCACTGATTTTTAGATTAGCGATATCTCCTTCATCTGGACTCCGATTCGACCGGTTTTTTTTTTTGAAATCGGGTATTTTTTCACAAAGAATCCAGATTTGCAATTAGATTTTGCAGAATTTTCCCCAAAATGTACAGATATGATCTGCAAACTCGCCACCCCAAAAAGTTTCTGTAAAAAATTTAAAAAAAATTCTCCACTTTTGCCCATGAAAGTACTTCGATACCACTTGTTATAGCTCTGATACCACTTGTTATAGATCTGATATGAAAATATAAGATAATACAAATATACCCAGAAATAATAAGACAGAAATAGATAGAAGTGATTCACTTTATTGATCAAACCCTTAAGGTAGGGCAACACCATACATTCACTCCTTAAGGAAGAAGAACACTCCATAAGCCATATGCCTGTTCATACGATAATCCTTGACATCTCACCATGTGGAGTCTCTAGCCTCTATATAGGCCTCATACATACAATACCATAGGTCATTACCATGGTTTCCTCAATACCATCTATCTAATACCATGGGCCCATTACATTATTACTAACTACTTGTGGTCCCTTACATGATACGGGTTAACCACCTTATTTATTACTATGGTCCATCCCATTATTACATTATTCCCTTGGGTACCTCCCTTTGTACCCCATATTATCCCCCCTAGGTATATAACATTACATCAACATAACAAGCCCATGAAATTTTCTAGCGGAGGAGAAATTTCAACTAAGGAGAAATCTGTTTTCATTCAAGGAGAATACCTCTCTCACTAAAAGGGAGTGTTGATTTTTGTGTAGCCTTGGGAGGTATTCCCGCATGACTAGACAGTCTTCAAGTTGGCCCAGGAAAAGTCAAGTGTTATGAATAAATATTCATAACTAATATTAATTAAATAAATATTATTAAAAATCATAAATATAAATAATTAATAATTTAATTAATTAAAATTCCCATTAATTATGAAAGGGCAATAAGGTCCAAAAGACATGACTTTTAAAGCCTTGTGGCCTGTCAAGGCCTATTAAGGTGAACTACCCAAGGAATTGTAAATCATCATTCAAGTATTCAATCTTTAATAAAAATATTACAATTTACGTTGTGTAAATTTGAAAGATAATCCAGCGTACATGTTTGGTATTCAACAGTGGTATCAGAGCGGTCGTCCTCTCGCGTGTGCTTCACCGGCCACCCATCACTCTTTTGCTGTGTCATTCATTGTCTGCTGCCGCCCGACTGTGTTTTCTCTTCCACGACCATCGGTTGTGTCTCTCGTTGTCGGTTGTCTTGACCTTCTGCACTGTCGCCCTTTCACTTGTATCATCGACCCCTATCACCATGTACGCCGGCTGTGTTGTGCGTCTCGACACCATATTGAAACCCTTGTCCCTCGTTTGCGTTTTTCTCAACAAGTCGACAACATATACCATTAGTAACGCCTTGTCCTCGATCATTCACCTTGTCTGCGTTTTACCCTGTCTCTTTTGGTGATCGTTGATTGAATCCCCCTCCACTGTTGATTACCTGTCCCTACACCCCCAATCACCTCATCGTGTTCATGCTTGTCGTCCTTCGTTGACTTTTCACATTGTTTTTTTTACATTGGGTTATATTGCATTACAATGATTATTGAGTTATAACTTCAATAATTATATAATATAGCTATAAAAAATTTATATTTATTAAATTATTTTGTTTATAAATAAAATTATTAATTTTAAAAAAAAATTATTAATTAAAAAAAAATGGTTCCACCAAGAAGAAGAGCAAGTTGAAAATGGGGAGTAATAATGATGACGCAAGGAAATTTCAAGAAGAACTTGATAAAATGCGACGACGCCTCGATAATGTTGAAAGAAAGCAGACAAAATTAGGAGAGGGTCAAGAAAAGATAATTGTAATTCGAGAAAATGGCAAGTGCTTTTAGTAAAATAGATAAGGTTGAGAGAATGTTGACCCAGTTAATGGGAGGAATCAATCTAGTTTTTAACCCCTTAAATGCTCAAGAACCAACACGAAGTCCCAAAACTCCAGAAGGAGAAGATATTTTTAATCATGAAATTCCGCAAATACCGCAAATACACTTCCAAGGAAGTCAATACTTTACGGAATTTTTAGAAAAGGACTAACAACAAATTAAAAGAGAATTACCTAAGTATGATGGTAAGGATCATAGAGGCGCCATTGTCTGGATCAACAAAATAGAGGCAATTTTTGAGTCAAACTCGCCAATCGCTGAAGAAGAAAAATTATGACCGCATCTAACAACATAGAAGTTGAAGCATACGATTGGTTCTTATGGTGGTCAAACAAATGCAAAGCATGTTCATTTATTTGGAAGAATTTTGTAGATGCCTTGCTACAAAGATTTCATGACGAGGAAGAAGATGATATCTATCAAAAGTTTGTTCATCTGAAACAAAAAGGAACTGTAATCGAATACACCCATGAATGGGAAGTATTAGCTGTAAGATAGAGAGGTTTTACCGATGAAGAACTATTAAAAATGTATAGGTGTGGACTTAAGGAATACATCCGAGCATAGTTGAAGCTGTACAAACCCAAAACTATTGAAGAGGCCAAACATGCAGCAATAATCATTGAGCGAAAATATAAGTTCAATAAGTCATACACTGTTTTCGAAAAATCAAGCAATTACTCAAAAGGAAAGACAAGCAAGAATTCTTTGGACAAGTTTGGCATGTACATTCCATGTAAGAGCCCTACCCTAGGGTCTGCTAACAAATCTAGTTTCTTCTTGAATTAAATATGATAAGAGGTGATAACTTACCTACTTACACTGCTTTTAAACAAATAAAATTTTGTCATTTACATTATAATCAACACAATTTAAGGTGAATATTTCATTCTAATTAACTTTACCAAAGTAGACTATGGAGGAATACCTGTGCCGGTGGCTGATGGAGATACCTTTGTCCTGTTGCTCTTGCTGAACGCTCCTCTTGACTTCTAGGAATTCTCGCTAAGTCATTCATTTAAATAAAGCATACCCACTTGAGCTATATATATGAACCAAAATAATTTTGATAAGTTACGTACTAGATAGTCCATCACTAAGTGAGTCATACATGTAGTCCATACATCAACCATTTCTATCATTAATATCAAATCTATCAACTGATTCATATAAGTAGTTTTATGTGTCAACCAAATGCATCAATATTACATAATGTTCATAAATAAATAACATGGAAATAGGATCTTAACATAGGTAGCTATCTAAGTCAAAATAGGCATCACAGATGCTCAAAAAGTGAGGGGTAGTCACGACGCATAGTCACTGCATCCTCCCAGGTAGCAGATCCTGGGCTATATTTGTCCCACTGGACCTTAACTTGGTCCACCGTGCGACGTCTGAGTTGTCGAACCCTACGGTCCAATATGCGTAATGGTTCTACCATTACGGTTCCCATGTCCGAGACCTGCAAGTCCTGCCAATCCAGTTTGTGAGATTCATCAGAAACATAATGAGTTTTATGCAAATGGGGCGGCAGTACAAGACGATAGGCTACTGGTCCAATCTTCTCTTTGATCCTAAAAGGTCCTACGAACCGAGGAGGTGACAATTTCGTGCCCTTCCCAAACTGGATGGTGCTTTTGTTGGGCCGGACACGAATAAAAACTTAGTCCCCTACTTTATAACTGTGATCAATCCTATGCGAATCAGCATAACTCTTCTGTCTATCCTGTCCTTCCTTTAACCTTTTTCGAACCTGCTTTACCTGTTCCTCCATTTCTTGAAATAATTCCGGGCCAACTATCACTCGGTCCTCCAACTTTTCCCAACCCAAAGGCATCCTACAAGGTCTTCCATATAGAGCTTGATAA
>APFE031661721.1:0-10138 GCA_000404065.3 Pinus taeda | reverse complement strand
TATCAGAAATGATCTTTGTGGGCAATCCGTGCAGTCAGATAACTTCATTGACAAACACTCGTGCCACATCCGTAACATCGTAAGTGTCCCTTACTGGAATGAAATGGGCACTTTTGGTCAATTTATCAACTATAACCAATATAGCATTGTGCCTCTGGGAAGTGAGTGGCAAGCCCACCACAAAATCCATGGAAATTACTTCCCATTTAGATGTAGGGATGTCATGAGGTTGTAGGAGTCCTGCTGGATGGCGATGATCAGCCTTCACTCGTTGACATTCAAGACATTTGGCGAAAAACTGGACTATGTCATGCTTCATGCCTGCCCAAAAGAAGAGTTTCCTTACGTCAGCATAAATCTTCTTTACCCCAGGATGTGCACAATAGAGTGCTCTATGAGACTCTTCGAGGATGGTTTCTCTTATACCCCTTTCCTTAGGTACGTACATTCTCCCTTGGAACCTCAACAGCCCATCTGGTTCAAGGACATATTCTTCAAACTTTGGTTCTATTTGCTTCCCATTTTGGATATCTGAGATGACTTTTAAGTACCAACTAGCTTCAAAGAGTTTCTCCAATATTTTCTCCCTTAAATTTACCCTTAAGGCTACTAGGGAGAAAGTTCGTGGCCTCCTGCTTAGTGCATCCGCCACTACATTCTCCTTTCCCCTGATGTATGAGATTTCAAAATCATACTCACTCATGAATTCGCTCCATCGCCTTTGTCTGGCATTCAAATCCCTTTGAGTGAAGAGATGCTTTAGGCTTTGATGATCTGTTCTTAAATCAAATCTTCTCCTGATGAGGTAGTGTCTCCATAGCTTCAAGGCTAACATCACTGCTGCCAATTCTAAGTCGTGGGTAGCATATAACTCTTCATGCTTCTTCAATTTTCTAGAAGCGTAAGCTATTACCCCACCTTCTTGCATCAATACTGCACCCAATCCTTGTGCTGAAGCATCGGTGCAGACACTGAAGTCTTTTCTCATGTCTGGTACTTGAAGGATCGGTGCACTAGTTAGTAACCTCTTTAGCTCTGTGAATGCAATGTCACATTCATTTGTCCATTCATACCTAACCCCCTTTCGCTGTAATGTGGTGATGGGTTTTGCAATCCTTAAAAACCCTTCCACAAACTTGCGATAATACCCAGCTAGCCCCATAAAACTACGTACCTCATGGGCATTTTTTGGTACTAGCCAGTCCATTATGGCCTTCACCTTTTCTGGGTCAACTGAAATCCCTTCTCCTAAAATGATGTGCCCAAGGTAATGGACTTCCTTCTGAAAGAAGGAACACTTTGAAAATTTCCCATACAATTGATTTTCCCTTAAACAAGTCAATACTACCCTTAGGTGCTTTTCATGCTCCTTTTCATTCTTGGAATATATAAGAATGTCATCAAGGAAGACTTGCACGAATTGGTCCGAATACTTTCTGAACACACCATTCATGAGGCTCATGAACACTGCTGGTGCATTGGTTAAACCGAATGGAACAACTATGAACTCATAGTGCCCAAACCGAGTTTGAAATGCAGTTTTTGAGATGTCTTCCTCCTTTATCCTCAATTGGTGGTACCCAGATCGTAGATCGATTTTTGAGAAGACCGCTGCCCCTTTCATTTGATCAAATAAGTCACCTATTCGAGGTATTGGGTACCTATTCTTTATCGTGGCTCTGTTTAAGTCTTTATAATCTATGCATAGCCGCAAGGAGCCATCCTTCTTCTTGACAAAAATTACTGGTGCACCCTAAGGGGAAATACTAGGTCTGATCAATCCCAAGTCTAAGAGCTCCTTTAACTACATCTGTAACTCACAAAGCTCTGGAGTTGTCATCCTATAGGGTGTCTTAGATATTGGTTCTGCACCTGGTTTTAGATCAATAGTGAAATCAATCTCTCTTATAGGAGGTAATCCAGGAAATTCCTTTGGAAAAACATCCTTGAATTCAGCCAAAACTGGATGTTGATCCAAGGGAAGGTCCCTTCTGGTCACTTACCGTCTTGACCAAATACAATTTGTAACCTTGTCTGAGACAACGTTTTGTTTTCATCATGGATATGAATCGTAGGGACACTCCCCTCTTGATTCCACAAATCTCAATTGGCCTACCTTCATCATCTAAACAGATCACCTTCTTCTTGAAACAGTCTACTAAATCTCGATGAGCTTCTAGCCAGTCCATTCCAACAATTACATCATACGTTCCCAATTCTATGACGTATGCCTTCAACTTAGTCATACACACCCCGAGGTTTACCTGACATTGGTCTACACTAAGCCCTACTGCTTGTTTTATTCCAGAAGCCATCTCAACTTGTTTAAAGTCATCGTGCTCATAGGCTACCAACCCACATTTTTCTAATGCAACTGGTGAAATGAAACTATCTGTAGCACCAGAGTCAAACAAAATTTTAACTTTTACTTTGTTTATCATACCTGAGGTTTCTACCACGGCAGACTAGTGTTCAACTTGCTGATTGTCAACTGCTGCATAGTTTCGGTGGTGGCTACCTGCTCTCCACATTGGTTCTTTTCCCTCTCTTTTATTGTTACCAGATCGAAACTCAGGGCAGTCTCGCTGATAATGAGGCCCTCCGCATCCCCAACAAGTGATGCGTGGTGGACCTTGAACCGAATGTTGTGGAGTTCTTTGGAAAGAGTTTCTTCCCCTGGAACCCCTGCCCCCACTTGTTGTTCCTCGCCTATGACTTTGATTTGTACGTGCCCTTGAAGCTGTGGGTGAAGCTGAACTAGAAGCCATTGAAATCCCTACTGTCGGTGTTCTAGGTATAACTTTGTTTCCATATGGTGGGGGCCTTCGACTTCCTCTCCTTGGGAAGGTACGAGGGGCCTTCCCCATAAACCTTGTTTGACGTGGAAAGATAGCTCTGCCTTCACCCTTTAAGTCTAGGTGTTCTTCGACATAACGAGCCTATTCTACAGCTTCTGCCACTGAGGATGGTTTCCACATCCGCACCATTGCCCTAATATTAGGTCTCAATCCATACATAAAATGATCTGCTTGGCGCTGGTCAGTATCCATGTATGAGACATACTTGACCAATTCCATAAATCGGATTTCATATTCTTCTACAGTATGACCTCCCTGTATCAGGGCATGGAAGGCTCCTACCTGCTGTTCTTCATAATATGCTGGCAGGTACTTCTTCCTGAACCTCTCCTCAAATAATTCCCAAGTAACTATGTCTGGAGTGAGGTGTAGTTGACACTCCAAGTTACCCCACCAATTCAGAGCACTATCTCTGAGTTGGAAAATTGCTATTTTGGCTTTAGAATTGGAACTGTAATCCCTTAGTGCAAAACATCTTCCCATCCCCTCTAACCAGGCTTCTACACGCTCACTGGCACGACCCCCTGTAAACTCTGGGAGTTTAATCTTCTGGAGCTCCCTCGTAATGTCCTCCACTTGAGGTCTTCTATCATAGTCTCTAGATCCCTCGGGGTTCCCTAACCCTGATGAAGGGTGTTCCCCTTCCATTTCATTTGTTTGGCGTCCTCTTAAGATTTCATTAATTGCTTCCAGGGAACGCAGGATGAGAGTCAATTCTGGCGAAGGTAATGGATTATTCGAAGGAGGTCCTTGTGAAGACTCCCCAGGTCCTTGGTTCCTTCGCGTCCTCACCATTTTGATATGCTCAAAATCTGCACGATATCTAAGACTTATTAATCCCTTCTAGGACTTGTCCCTCTTAGCTGACTCATATACATGATATTCATAAGTGTTTATTTTATGTTTATTTATTTTTAAATTAAACAATACCATTACGTAGAAACCCTCAGCAAAACCCCTAATAATTCACATTTGAAACATCAAGAAGTTAATATCGTTGATTGGTCATTTACATCCATCCGCTGTACAACACATCAGGACCCACAATGGGAGTGTCAGTATCTCAGTCCGAGCCACTCTCAGGAGTAATCAAGGAAAATCATCACTCACTCTTATCAAAAATCCAAATCCTAAATGACTCGTAAATGTCAAAAAGAGCTGTATAGGTAAAGGTGAAAAAGCCAAATGTTTAATGACTTCTAGCAACAAAAGTACAATTTGTCTAAATGGCATACAATGAATGATTGAAAAGAGTCTACAAAATATTCTAGTCTACATTTTAGTAAATATGAAGATGCTTTGGAGAATAATGATAAAACCATCATGTTATAGTTGGAATTAGCATCTATTATGCCCATCAACAAGGTAGTTGCAATTGAATCCTGAATGATTCTCTACTCATTTAGATATAATTCTATCCAAGTATCTATGTTTTTAATGACAAACATTCTCCCAAGTAATTAGTTTCCTTTTAACATATAAAAAGATTATGAATATTAAAAATGATTCCTATTTATTGCTTGGCAAAGTCAACGTGAAGAACCCTAGAACATCATTATTTCCTCAAATGAGAGTAACTACACACAGGGAGGAACACTTTGATACAACAACTCTTGGATTTGTCATTTGATCTCGTTAGTTTGTGATCTCCAACTCTAATGCAATGACTAAGTTAGCTAAAATGTTATGACTGAGAAGAAGCAACATCAGCAATAGCAGGGTTTAAGAGAAAGTCGAAACCATCCATGAACGATGGTACATGCCTGAAAGTTTTGGGATAGAAAGGATATAGATTTAGGATCTTGCAACATTAATATAATATTTGAAAAACTGGCTGTGAATATTATATTTGGCAGTTAAATCGTATGAATCAGGGAATTGTGAAAATAATGTATGTAGGTGATCATTCTGAATATCCAGTCATCTCTTTGTTGCCCCTTTTGAATTTTGGCGAAAAGGGCACCTTTTTAGGGACAAATGGATCAGTGAGTAGATATGCTGGAGTATGTAGGATGTGATTATAGTAGCATGCATCTTCTAATAGAAATGACAATGTCAATCAACTTCTCTTGTTGGGATAATCCGTTCTCAGATAATGCTACAGGTTTATTTATACAGTAAAATATGTGTATGGCATCATCACTACAGGTAACAGAACAATATATCTGATCTTAAGACAGTATATATATATATGATAATTTATACATTGTCTTGATGTCTCCAAGGCATTATATGGTTGATCTCGACATCACTCCATAATATGTCTCTGCACTACATGTATGATGGCCTCGTGGTATCATCTAAGGCATTACAATCGTATGGTATCATTCTATAGAGTGTTATGGTATTTGAATTTTTTTCTTAATCTCTCAAGGTATGATATATGGGCACAATCTGCAATCACCAATGGTATGGTTTGCAATACGCACGTTTCACTACAATATGTGATGGTTGATCTCTACACTTTTCATATATTTTCGGCATCCATGTCTCAGTAATTGGTAGAGTCTCGGGTACATTAATATGATGTATAGTTTACTCTACAGTTCATAATTTGATTTCGATGCTCTGCTTTCTAGTATAAATCACTCTCTTGCAAGCCACTCACTGTGATGCTCGCTCTATGGTGTGGCTCAATAACATTGCTGCAACAACTCGATAAATGACAGCGTCATACTATCGCTTAAAAGGATCTAATCTCAAATCTCATTCTTTTAGAGATGTATCCATCAAATTCTGGGCAGTGGTATTATAAGGAACATCCATAAAGAGTATCACTTAGAAGAATGCTGAATATTATCTATTTTAATCTGCACCTTATATCAGTGAGGAGACCAAGTCCTAGTCTTATGGCTTATATACTCACTCAATTCAAGTAGACTGTGCCATCCGTAAAGTCGACCTTGGGACAGTCCCTGTGGCAGTGTGTCAAGTCGCTGACACTTATGTTGAAGAACTCTTCAAAGCCTTATCTATACACTTATAATGCACTAATTAATGGACTGTGCAAAGAAAACAGGGTGCTTGAAGCAGATAATGTCTTTGGTAAGATGTTAGGGGAAGGGTTAGCTCCCTCCCTGGTTACTTATACCACGCTTGTTGATGGACTATGTAGAGCCGGTGCCATGGATCTTGCATTTAAAGTTTTGGACAAAATGGTGGAGAAGCATTGTCAGCCTACTGTAGATACTTATAGTGCCTTAATTGCAGGATTATGCAAGGCAGGCAGACTCGTTGAGGCAAACCAGCTGATAAAAAAAATATGTTAGAGAGAGGCCTCTGTCCCAATGAAGCAATTTATGCAGCTCTTATTATTGGGTGCTGTAAACAGGGAAACTACATCTATTCTCTTGAGCTTTTGGATAGAATGGTTGAAAATGGTTATGAACCACAACTATCTTTGTACAATTCTGTGATTCCTGGACTTTGCAAAGAAGGCAAGGTGCAAGAAGCGGAAAGGTTGTTTGGCAATGCATTGCAAAGTGGATATAACCCTGACGAAGGGATGTGGACAATGCTAATTGATGGCCTTCTCAAGGATGGAGAAACTGATACATGCCTTAAGCAACTAAAAGCAATGGAAAAAAATGGTTTTGAACCAAATGTACAAACATATACGGCATTAATCAGAGAGCTTTGCAAAGAAAATAAGAACCTTGAAGCAAAATTACTCATCAATAAGATGCTGGAAAAGGGTTTGATTCCTGAGAATGACATCTCATGTTGAATTTAACAATAGCAAGACTATAATTTTCTCTCTGACCAAGGTTGGCTTGAAACACTAATTTGGGCAAGCTGATTGATCTCCGTAGTCATATAAAGGAGGTAAGTGTTTTTATCTTTTAAGAGATCGGTGACAAAATATTTGAGGGCTCTGCTGGTGTGATTGAGGGCTGAAATGTTTCTTCCCGAGGCTTATATGATACTCTGTAGCATCTGATGAAGGCAGAGATGATTTCCTGGAGCTCATGATTGCATTTCATCATAATGCATGGAGATGATAAGTTCCTTGGATAGTTATGAATACAGCTGATCAGTTGTATGTCACTGTTCTTTTAATGCAAAGAGTGAACTGTAAGTGAAAGCTAGGTTCTCTGCTCTTATTTTAACTTCTAATTGAGGAATGCATGCATTTGTCATTGTCTATTTCACATTTGTATCATGATTGGAAAGATCTGATGCAATGGTTTACCCCATTATATTTCTGGCAATGACTAAATTATGAGATCCCCTTTTGTCCAACTTTAGGCCTTTTGAAGTATATATACATCAGAGTAGATTGTGTCAGGATTTTATACCTTGATCCTGGAGATTGAACTTTCTCTGATCTGGGGAATTTTATTTTTTTTTCGTCTGTTCATAAGGTGTAAACAAGCAAACACGTGAAACTTGGATGTGGACATGGCCAGTTTATCACTCACTTTAAAACAGTGGAACGAGTGTTTATAAGGGCACTAATACTGCTATCCAGGATTTTCTTCTCCTAATATTGCCAATGATCTGTGGCAGATATGCATGAGTTGAAACTCGTTCACACGGATTTAAAGCCTGAAAATATACTTTTTGTTTCTTCGGACTCTGTGAAGGTTCCAGATCGCAAGGTAGATTGCTGTTTTGTTTGTGATTGAGATTGGCATAATATATCTGTTATCCCCCCCTTAGATTTCACAATCGTCTGAGATTAACATTTCGACAACATGCATTTATGTCGAGGAATGAACTCTGATAACATAATTGTTGTTTAAAAGGGTGTGAAGGGATTTCCAGATGACTTTAAAAGGTTGCCAAAGTCAAGTGCAATAAAGTTAATTGATTTTGGAAGTACCACATTTGAGGATCAAGATCACACCTCAGTGGTCTCTACAAGGCATTATCGAGCTCCTGAAGTTATTTTGGGTGAGCTTAGAAAGTTTGTTCTATGGCTTATCCATCAGATTTTGATAGGACAAATGTCAATTGCATCATGTCGCGTATACATGCCCTTTTTATTTACAATTAATGTTTCTTAGCAGGGCTTGGATGGACCTACTCTTGTGATATTTGGAGTGTAGGGTGCATACTTATGGAGCTATGCTCGGTAAACTTTTTAGACTAGTTTCTATTGGATTTGAATGGTTATATAGATCCCGACAGGAATGATATTTACAGTAGTAACTGCCTTCAAATTTTCAGGGTGAGACATTGTTTCAAACTCATGAAAACTTGGAACATCTTGCTATGATGGAAAGGGTATTAGGGCCTTTGCCACATCATATGATGAAAAAATCAGAGTGAGTATTTTTATGTTTCTCAACGAAATATTACCTGGATCAGATTATTAACATGCTATAAAATTCAGTATACCTATGGTAAACTATAATGTTTAATGTTAACCTGTCAACAGTAGAAGATATGTGAAATATTTTAGACATGGAACACGATTGAATTGGCCAGAAGGAGCATCCTCTAGAGAGAGCATCAGAGCAGTGAGAAAGTTACCAAAACTTAGGGTATGCTTATTATATGATTTAGGATGCGCATGGAACACCGTGAAATGAAATTTTCACATGATTTGTGGTTTGTTTCACTGATTTGATTCCTAGCATGTTACTCCTGTTTGCAGAAGGAGAAAGTATCATAATTGGACATCAACAGCATCAACTTCATTGTAGTACAAGGAGGCCCTAATTTCCCATCCTATTTCACCATTTTAATGAAAAAAAAAAACAGAAAACAAGGTTTCACAACAACGGCCAAATCCTCGTGACTTAATCTGAGAGAGGGCATAACGCTGCTACCTAGCACCTAGAGCGTCTGTATTGCACTTTGACGATTCAAACTCTGTTCCCAGTCATTATGAAGACTCGTTATCTTTGTCATTGATGCTCTAGCGTTTTGACGACCAAGTAGGACATCGATTTTTGTTAGTGACCTCGTCAGAAGGGGTGCAGTCCGGGAAATCATGAATATGAAACAATGTTGAGCTGTCTTCTACCAAGAAAAGCCTCATTTCATTGATGTGAGCAGGAAGATCCTTCCCTTAGTCCTTGATCAAACATTCTCAGGAAATTTCCTCTCCGCAGCAGGTGGGAAGGACGCACAAGCAGGAGGGATGCAGTAGGAGTGGTACTTATAGACATTGCACGCTTAAAATGTAGGGCACTCTGATGTCTTGAAGATCGCTAACAATGGGGACCTTACCTGAGCCAATGGACATCATCCCAAAGGACAATGGAATTACTCCTACAGTTGGCATCCCCCAAATGCAAAAATTATTTGACAAACAAAGGAAAAGAGCGTGAGAATTAATAGCAGTGGCCATCGGGCGACGGAAGCTACTACTGCTACTACTACGCCACACTCCCGCCTGGTGGAACGAAAGGAGCTCATCAGGCGTTACGGCAGATACAAAATAATTCCTTGTATATATGCATATGGATAAGCAAATAGCCAGTGTTGTGAAGACAGTTCTAGACGCTACTATTGGCTTGTTACCATGCACCTTCATTAACTCTCTGTTTTTCTGTGACCCGTATTTACTCAGTTGTTTTGTATGTTTTATTTATGGAAAGGAATTTTAACCTCCCCATGTGTGCGCCTTTAACTTCCATAGGGTATGTTTGAACATTTGAGGTAACCAGGCAATATGAAAGGGGAGGTAAATTAAATTAACAATTTGAGAAGGAAGCCAAAATAAGGGTCCATAGGTCCTATAGGTTTAACCATGGCTCTGATACCATGTGTAAGAACCTGATTCCTATTCTTAGAGCCTTATTCTATTATACACTAACAGATCTATTTTACTGTTGATTTGCAAGTAATAAAAGGAGCTTGCTGACCTTCTCAGAAAATTTTAAACATTTAACATCTTATCATTTTATCATAAGCAACATAAATTAAGATGAGCATTCCATTGAAATCAACTTAACAAGAGTAGTTCATGGAAAAATACCTGTTCCGGCGGTTGATGATGATACCTTTGTCGTATAGCTCCAGCTGAATGCTCCTTCTCACCGACCCAACTGGATTTACCACCCAGCCAACTAGGAAACAAATTCCTAGCCCAGGAAACCTCCATAGGTTCCCTAGCTTTCCGTGCCCAAGTCCAACCAGATATAGTGTGTCCTCAAGAAGAATGTGCAAAACCAGATAATAATACTTTCCTCCTCTCAAACCCAAGAAACCTCCATAGGTTTCCAAGGTCTCCCCAAAATCATAACAAGTCCAAACAATCACAACCAACCCCCCACAATCATAAGCAAAACCTCCCAAAAACTCCCCCTTTCTCCCTTCCCCCTTCC
>APFE031661697.1:0-12129 GCA_000404065.3 Pinus taeda | reverse complement strand
ATGAGGCTCGAAGGCCTATTTATTGTTGAGAAACAATGGAAAACCCTTCACATTCCAAACCTAACCCTAGAAGATGAAACGCCAAATTGTGGGCCCCGTTTTGGGTAAATTGGTTCATCAATTTCCCGGGGTCGTAACTTTGGCATACGATCTCCGTTTGACGCGTATGATAGCTCGTTAGAAAGATCTATCCGAGAACTACCACTTTGGGAAGGGCAACATCGGTCCATGGACCCATGTTGCCCCCAGATTTCCCAAAAAACGTCGTTTAGGGCCTCAAAACGGCTCCGGAAGTTCAGGACCCGAAAAACTGCTAAATAGTAAGTTGTGCTATAATTAAAGAAACTGAAAATGCTGAAAGAGACAATGATGGGGGTCCAGATGGACTTGGCAGGTGGCCACCAATATCCACCTGGATCAGATACAATAGCTCTACAGTCTTCTGATCAAGAATTCTATAGAAATGTCGAAGAATCCACCCTACATACTTCAAATTGTGAAGTATTTATACAAAATTTTATTACAAAATATCCCAAACTAACTTGAGATTTAATCTAGGAAATAAAATATCTTCTTGCTAGAAGGTAGAGACAATGATTGAACTGCTTCATGTTGTCCCTAGTATATTGGTGCTGCTGGCATTTATAGTTGGGCTTCTAGCCTTTTCTGTTGCCTTGCTATTTGGTTTTTTACATTGGACGCTACATTAACTTTTAGCTTTCACCTGATACACCTTGACATTGGTACTCTTTAATCATGATAACATGCCTTTACCTTTTACCCTGTTGGCTGTACATTAACCTTTTCACTACATTTTACTATAGTAAATCATTCAATTTTTCGCATAATTCAGAATTAGGTAACTTGATTTTCAACATCCTCCTATATATCTCATCTGCCTCGGTGTACTTAGAAAAAGTAGGCCTAGTGATGAATAGGTGTTTCACCTCATGCTGGAGGAAAAACAGGTTTTCAAATGTCTGGTGAAGAACTTTGCCTATTGGCAATGCCTTTATCGATGATGTACTGGCCTATTATTTAGATATATCTCTAATTTTTTTGTCATAATCTTGTTTTTTCATGAGCTTTTCATTTATGACCAAGGGACTGGGTAACCCTTTCTCTCTCAAAATTTGAAACTTGGCTATAAATTTATCAACTGCTACCTGCATATTTTGACACTTGTCCTCCAAGTTTAACATTAAGTTTCTCTTAGAAAGGACATTTGTTACCTCAAAATTGTTTCTATCCTATCCTCTATATCCAATTCCTAAAGTTCATACTTGTTTTTACTGTTGAGGAAGTGGATAAGTCTAGTAGAATCTTCAAGCATGTCTCCTAGATCTTCCTTGACTTTTTGGATAACTTCTGTAGCTATCTTTATCAGATCTATTTGTTCAAAAATCACTTGAATGGATGGCCAAATATCATTGAAAGAGTCAATGCTATTAGCCCATAATAGTCCCTTGGCTTGCCCAAGGGGTTCCTTTAGTGTTAGATCTTTCTCCACGGCCTTTAATCTTTCATTCATTCTGGAAGCTTTATGCACTTCTTCCTTGTGAATAATTTTGGCAAGCTAGTAATCTGTTTCCAGCTTGCCACCTTTTTTTCAGTTTGTTCATTTTTGTAGCCTATATGGACATTTCCTCCATGGATTTGACCTATTTTTTTGCTTCTTCACATGATGCACCTACTGCTAATGCAGACTCCATTGAAACTAGTTGTGTTGTAGGCATAGGAGCCATTTGAGCCAATGAGGTTGTCAACGTGTAAGGGACTGCCATTGAGACTGTTGGGATGAGATTTATAGATTTATCGGAAGTATCCCTTTGCTTTAATTGGATTAAAGTGTCCAATTATTTCTCTATATCCTTTAACTGATCATTAAATTGTAGGACCAAGTCCATCAACTCTTCATGTCTAGTTTGGCTCTCTAAGACCTCCTGTGTTTGGGGATGTTGCAACTGAGGTACCTTCAATTATTTTTTCAATGCAGCAATGTCATCATTTTTCTTCTTTATCAGTTGTTCAGTGGCTTTGATATCTTTGGGATCATGCCCCAACTCAATCACTAAGTCCTCCAAAGACTTGATTCTAGTATACTTAGCCTATGAGGAGGGATTCTCTAATTGATATTGAGTTGAGATGTTGCTCAATGAATGCTGCACTTTATGGAAAACTATGGCATTACCTATAAGGGTGGAGTAAATCATTTCTCCAACATGTTTATGAAACTCAATTTGGTCTATGGGATATATCCCTTTCCATCACTTCAAAATAAATACTATTGTAATCTGCTGATGTCCTTGGTTGTTGTGTAGTTGGTTTTATGAAGGACATGTGTAGTTTTCCTTATTTGATGTCGAAAGAAGACATCAACCTAGTCTGATTAGTAGGTGTGAGTTTGAGATACTAAGCATAAGTTCGGGCTTTTAGTTTCTCATTTCTCATTTTGATCTCTTTATATCTATCTTTTATATACTTATCCTTATCAGTAAGCCTACTGAATGAGGATACTTCTACACTTAGCTACCTTTCCAAAATTTGGGTCTATGATGTGGATGGCCCCTGTGTTTCCTCAAATGGAACTGTCCCTTTACTTCTGTCCAGCTCAGTACCAATTATTTCTATTGAGACTTATGTGTCTTCCTACTCTGAATCAAGATTTATTCTAGGTCTTTTGCTCCCACTGGTCTCATATTGTATATTTGATGTGCCCATTCTTGAACTTGAGGGTTCCTCCCTAGTCTTTTTGGGGTTCTTTTCCTCATTCTAAGGATTCTTCATGATAGGAGGATTTCCCATGGCTGCTTCTTGCTGTTCAGGTACCTACATAAACCAGCTCTCATCAAGCTATCTTTCTAAGTCACATAGGATTTTCTATACATCTGTCATGGTACTGTCTCTATCTACAAGAGTGTTTTCCACCCACTTAGATTGATTTGAATATCTTTCAATCTTTGGTATGGGGTGGTGAATATAAGTTCCCAACATGACCTTCTTTCTCAATCTTGTCATAAATTCTTGAGGGTCATACCTCCACATGAAACTCTTTTGGATCTTCATTTGCTGCAAGATTTGGTCTACCTCCTCCCCTGCCTCTCTAGAATTGCAGATGAAGGGGCCTAACTAGTTTTCTACTTAATATTGTGATATTTTCTTCGCCGAGACAAAATTTATCTCATTAGAGTTCATTATTTTTCTATAGTACTCTAGAGAAAATAACCTCATGGGGAGGTATTTGGGTAGTTTATATGGTGCAAGATGGGAACCATAAATTTTGATCTCTTTGTGGTTTTGGTAAAGGTACCAATCTCCCACTTTGCTTTGTTTAGACAACTGAAGGACCCTTTTGATCTCTGGACTTATCTTGGCTGGAGGGCTTCTTGTCAGCATAGTCATGACTGGATGAACAAAAGAATCTATGAAACCAGAATAGGTATATGGTGACTGAAACTTATGGAATAGTGGAGTCAAAAAAATGATGGACCTAGGCTGGCCTTTGGTATCCAGCTTTGGAAGGGAAAAAGGAAATCTGTCTGGTTGATAGTATAGGAACATATGGTAGAGGACAGGTGAGTATTTAAACACTCCCTCATTGTGCATCCAAGTGAACTCTTCATGCATTCTCTCAGATATGAAATTAGCATAATTGTACAAAATAGTAGAAGGCTATCTTGGGGTATAAATTTACCTGAAGGCCAGGACAAGTTCATCAACAAATTCATCAGTGTTCCAACTAGGAACACATGATATCATGGTGATGATTTGTTTGCCCCTTTCAGAGAACATGGTAGAAACATATGGAGGGGGATCTTTGGGAATATATCGCTCTTCTACAATGAATGTCTAGAATATTTGGGCTAACCTGGACAGACTCAACTTAGAGTACTGGTCTAGCAAATCCTCAATGCAGAGTGCAGTTATGTTTCGACTTGGTTGGATTTGCAATATTTCATTAACGGAATTAGCTGTAATGGTGAAAAAAACCTTTTGGTCAGGGGACATAATAGCTCTCAAGTTGGGAATGTAACAAGCATGGCACTAGTGGACAATTTCAGGGAAAACATGCACCTCTGGGAACTGGTATTTGAGAAAATTTGACTCCCAGAGGCTAATATCATCAACATGGTTGAGGTATATGTCCTTACTTAAACAACGGGTTTCAAGCCGGAGGGTCTAGGTAGATATATCCTTAATTTGGAAATCTCTATCAGCCAAGGGAAGGTGGTCAAGGTCGAAATAGGGAGTTGTAACAGGTCTAACGTCCAAGGCAATAGGGATGGCCATAATTTAGTTCTCGTGGATTTAAATTTGGCTTTACAGGTTTATTCAAGAGTTTTGAATAGAAATTAGAAACTTTCAGAGGGTTTAGTTGTGGGTTTTCAAATTTAGAGTATTTTTTAATTAATTTTACTTAACTAAAACACTGTACAAGGCTTAACATCTCCAAATTTGAAAGGGCGACTGATAATTTATGCTGAAATACCTTGAATTCGGTGAATTATCTAAAAATTTGGAGTTCACGGAAATTGCAGGGGTTCGAATGAATCTGGTATGGATTGAGAGATCAATTGGGGTCTCTGTAAATTTCTTCAAGAGTGAATTCGGAGTTCAAATGGTGAATTTAGCATTTGTAGGAATAAAACTTGTTCGTAGAGGTTCTCAGAGAAAACAAGCAAAAAAAAGGTGAGAAAGGGCTTGTCGGCCTTTTTATGGAGCAACAGTTATTCTTTAGTGGATGATTTCAAATAAATAATAGGTGGTTTGGTGGGTTAAGTGGGGAGGTAGTTTTCCAAGCCATCGCACCACTTATGGAGGTTGGGTAGTATTTCAGACGGGTCACCCGATCAACTCCAGAGTGCGACACATAGCAGTCAGGGGGGGTTCGGAGAAAACTACTTTATCAAGCGAGTAACGGTTTGCCATCAGGCACGACTGATATGGCTGTGCACAGTTGGATGAAGGGGAAGATGATCAGACAACAATTGGGCAAGGGAGGTGTGCAGGTGATAAGAGCATGGGTTTTGGTTGGGGGCAGAGCTTGAATACCCAATAGTTTATGATTAATTAAGACTTAATCATGGGTTTAGTTGACCGGGTGGGGTTTTAATGATGTCGGGCCATGGGTTTAACTACAGGGATTTTCTTAACTTTACCAAGGTTTGGTGAGTTAAGAGGGGTTCATCGGGATATGGGGTAATTGTATAGTTTTTATTAAACTAGGGGTTGGGGGTATTTATTTAAGGGATTTATTTAATATACAGGGATAGGTATATTGGGAATTTATATAATTAAATTAAAAATTAATATGAAATGTGATGAGTGGAGTGGGTATATCTTTAAGTATAAATGTAAATGTAATATTTGTGAGCTTTATTTACACATACTCAATACTTAGGATAAGATGTTTTTGTGGGTTTTTTTAACGAAAAGGGCTTTAACATGGAGTTTTTTTTACTTTTCCTAGGAAAAAGGGTTTTATCCTTAGGAAAAGGGTTTTTCTTAGGGTAATGAGGGGGAGATGAATTTCATGAAGGGGATTCTATCACTTAATGTCCTTAAGTCATTAAGCCGAGGGTTTTATCCCACCGAAAGTCATAGAAATGCTCTAAGCCTCTTTGACTTGAAGGTTTTAAAGTGCTATAGCATACTTGTGGATAGGAAATTAATAAGGGGAAAAATGGATGGCAGGGAGTTAATCACATTAACTTGCAAACCTTTGTTTTTGCTTTCACAGTTGATCATACAAATTGAAATATGTGTCTAAGCCTAATGCATGTGTTTTAATCCAATCAACTTAGTAGTTTAGCAACCTTTCTTCTACTTTCCCGTTTCTTACACTAACATGTTTTCTTCATTTCTTTGGGTGCATTTAGGCTAGAAAACCCTTATTCTATCTTTTATTTAATAAAAAAAACTATCTATTTATAACCTTATATCATCCAATGGCCTAGATTAAACTGATGAGCTCCTTTTATTTCCTCTACCCATCTAATGATCTGCCAAGATTAAACTGTTTGGTCAAATTTTATTCTCTAACTATAAACATAAAATTCAAAGCATGATATAATCAAGATTAAACAGTTTGATTACCATGGATCATGTAATGAATAACAAGCTGCACACAATCATTATTACACATAAAGTAAATAGTAGTGGCATTTTTACTTGCACACTTTCATGGTCTCTTTTTACCTTTTTGGGGTTCATATATTTTCTTTTTTGACCATCTCTTTTTCTTTTCTTCCCTTGATATTTCTTTTAGGACATACCCTCTTTACATTTTTTAATTTTTTTAATATGGAAAACATTTTCAAAAAGCAAAGGTATGTACATTATTAGAAGGCTTAACCTTAGTCATTCAAAATTATGACTCCTATTGGTATAGGAACCTAACAGTAGCTCCACTTGGGGATGGCATATTTTGAAAAGATGCCAAGAACTAATGAAGATCAGTAGCCTTCAAATTGTTGCTGATGTTACCTTGCAAAGTGTTCTTCTATGCATCTGCATTATTGATACTTATGATAGTAAATCTTTTAAAGCTTAGGGCCTTCTCTTCGGGCTTCAACTTAAAATATCACCACCCAATCCAATCTAGGCTTTGTAAATGAAGTATGTACGACATGGGAAAAGAAAATTAGTAACTTGGTTCAAAGTAATGTTTTAGCATTCGACCATTCACTGGTGCACCTTCTACATCTATATCATTAATTTCTCCCAAGAAGAAAGCATTATTTCCTCTGTAAGCATAAATGACATAGGGACCTTTCCATAGGAAATAAAATTTCCCACATTTACCTTTGTCTTTCATCCTTGAATCCCACTTGAGCACATCGTCACCAAGGTACAAATCTTCAACATTGGTTCTCTTATCAAAAATCTTTTTAACCCTTTCCTACACAACTTGAGACTTGATATAGACCTCTTCTCTAGTTTTTTGTAGATGAATAGTTTGGTTGATTCTTCTTTGGACACTATTTAGTTCAAGCTGCAATACTTGAAGTATCTTCATTATTGGTACTCCCAAAGAGGATGGAAAGACAACTTCCATCCCATAAACTAGTTGATAGGGAGAAGTATCGATTGATTTCTTAGTAGTCAATTTGTCTGCCCATAAGGCATTTACTACCTTCTTATTCCAAGTTTTCTTATTGTCCTCTAGTAACTTATTGATGATGTTTACCATGCTTTTGTTTCAGTATTTTTCTAGTTCATTACCTTGAGGATAATAGGTTGTAGAATGGCCAAGGGTGATATGATACTTATTGAGGAAATCTATCATTCTTTTGGATTTAAAGGTTGTTGCATTATTAGTAATGAGCTTAGTTGGAAATCCAAATATTGATATAATATTGGTTTCAAGGAAGGCTATGATAATAGTCTCTATGGCTTGCCTTCAAGGTATGGCTTCTGTCCATTTTGTCAAGTACTCTATGGCTGTGAGGATCCATTTTTGCTAGGAAGATGAGGGTGGGTGAATTTCACCAATGAAAAGGTATTTCTACAGAGATTGGCTTGAGGGGTAAAGGTAAGAGTTTTTTCGTGCCCTCAAAATTTGACATTTTTGATAGGAGGTCACATATTTTTTGACATTAGAAAACAAGGTAGGCCAGTAGAAACTAGCTCTAAGGATTTTATCTGTAGTGGTATTCCAGTAAAAGTGTCCTCCATAGTCACCTGCATGAAAATATTGCAAAACTTTGTTAGATACTTCTTTTAATAAGAAATTGAGAAGAATAACTTGATGATCTCTCCAAAATAGATCATTGTTTAATATACAAAATTTCAAGGATTTCATCTTCAAAAACCTGCTTTTAGTCCTAGATAATTTAGGAGGGGCTTGTAATTTTAGTAAAACGAAAATAATATCATCATACCAAGGTGATTCAATAAAGGCTTGGCTGATTAGTGGAGTCGTCATCTCCTCTTCATTATCTATTGTAGCAATAAAGTTTATATCCAAGGCCTGACAGTTTTTTTGGGCCATGACCTTAACTAAACCTTGGCCTTTGATTAAATTAGTAGGTTTGATTTCTATGTCATACTCTAAAATAGTAGCAATCCCCTTTCCCCTCTTTCCATCAGGACCATCCTTAGTTAGGACATCTTTAACTACTAAATTAAGAACGTAGGCTACTATATGAGAATATAAGATGTATACCCTAGAATCCTTAGTCGCTTTGACTAAAGACAAGGATCTGTTTTCCATTATATTATATTTCAAGGGGGAATTTCTTAGGGATTTTCTAAAGAAAGCAATGGGTTGTTCATAGCCTTGGTCACTTTTCTACAATAAGATTGTAGCAATTGTGTGCTCAAAAGCAATGGAAAATAAGATGAAATCTCTGTCAAATTTATGGTTGATTAACACCGGTGTTTTATTCAAGGCTAGTTTAATGTCTTCAAAGGATATTTTAGCCTCAATAGTCCACTTTATGGCGTATCTGATATCAGGAAAATTAGTGTCCATTCAGAGCTGCTAGTCCCACTAAGACAAGTAGCTATCTTTGAAACAAACAAACTAAAGTTGCTTGTGTTTTCCTTTATGAGAGATAGATGAGAGAGAAGCAAAGAGTACCAACCTCAGTCTTTCACTTGTCTCCTTACTTGTTCCCTCCCTCCTTTGAGAGAGTTTCGCCACTCCTTCCTCACTTGTCCTGCTTCAAAGAACACCTGTAGAGTCAAAGCCGCATAATACCATCAAAGCATAGAGATCTATAACCATAAACAATATAGGATCGGATGTATATTAACCATACATATGCATACACAAATACAAGATTCAGAAATATACAAGTATATGGAGGAAAACTCAAATAGCTTTATTGATAGAAGTAGTAGAAGAGAGGATTACAACCAAGTGGTTTGATCCAATGCCATCCTCCCAGCATGAAAGCCCTCTTCACCTCATGAAAAGCTAGATCACCCAACACTACAATGTCTCACTGAGAAACCAACAGCACTTCCTTACAACATACAAAATTCCAGCCTCTGGATCTCTAGGATGAGGGATCCATATATAGATATTTGCAGGCGGGTGAGTTAGCTTCTAGTATTTTGGTTAGCGTCATTTCACTGATAGTTCTTGGTTCCACTTGGAGATTTCATGATCTCTTACTCATCCCTGGGCAAATTTAGAGAGGCAAGCTTCAAATGAGTAGTTTCTATAAGATTCTCTAGGTTTCCACCTAGAAAACTGCCTCTGCCATTTGTCTGCTCTCACTTATCGCACCCTACAGAAAGGATTTTCAGTATGCATCGCACCCTTTTCATGTGACAGGTGAGATGCATCATATCATCAACATGGAGCAGTCTGTATGGTCTAGTTTTGATCACTTCTGAGAAGTTTATTAGGGAGAATTTCTAGGAAATGATGTAATCAGTTGACCTTGTTCCTTTAGGGTATGAAAAAGCACTTTTAGGGGTTTATAAGCCATTAGTTTATGGATATATGTGATTGGGGTTACAGTGCCCAAATATGTCTATAACAGTTGGCCCCTAAAGCATGAGGTTGTAAGTCTTCTGATGTCAGATGAAATGCTTTATCATGAGGATCCAAGGTTTTTCAAACTGGAAGGTGACCTATAATAAGATACAATACAATACATTATATCCATGATCTAGCTGAGGCAAGCATTCCCATGCTCAACTTTATAAATTCATTTTCGTGTACATAGGACAGACAACTGGCTGTGTACCAGACTGATGATTTTGGTAGAGCCATCATCCCTTAGCTTGGATGATTATCTATGCAGCTATGATGTACATTTGATGTCTTTATTTTCCTGAATATATTGCAGCTCAGATGGATGAAACTAGATCTGGGGTCTTCAAACTCATTCAATATTCGCCTGGAGTACAAGTTTATCCATGTGAAAATATGTTCTGGTGTTTAACATGGAAAGACATTGCAGAATTACCTGCCAATGATGTAATCTGTTAACAGGAACGAGATGAATCACCGATAATGATAATGACCCTCAAGGTACTATAGTACAATTCATGTGGTGTGAATACATGAATCGATGTCAAACACCACACGAAATCTTTCGGTCAAAGGCCATTGATGTAAGCCTGTCGGCGGAAGTGAGAAACTTGCCATTAAGGCAGGGAAGCTTCAAAGTATTGAAAGTGTTGTTCCTAAGTCAACTTCTTGGATAATGAGCTGATGTCGACAAGAAGTGATCTATCGTAGGAGGGCCTTAATGAATCCCACATCTATGACACAGAACGGAGCAAATGATTTTGTGGAGGTGAAAACGATCTGATAATATAAGGTTTAGGGTGGCGGTCATGAAAAATGGAGAGTGAAGGTATTGCAGCAGATGAGGTGTAAGCTGGGTTGGTGAATTCTCTAAGCGACTTCTCTTAAACATATCAGTGACACTGATAATGGATTGGTAGCATTAACCCTAAAAATGGATGGTACAGAGGAACAATGGCGATATGACTGATGAATGGAATAACCCAACCCGACTCAACCATGGTGATGTAGTGAAAGTGTCATGTTCAAGAGTGACCTACTACCAATGAAGTTCTTCGAGTTTTCTTCCCAATTTTTCCTAGTCATTGCTGACCAATACCTCTTTATTTTTGTCAATCTTGAGGAGGATGCAATATGCTTGTTCTATAATTTTCCCTTCAGGAAAACTTGTTGCTAGGTTTTAGGGAGCCTAGCGACAGTGAAACTCGCTCTTATCTGTAATGGACAAGTTTGTCGCTATTGTCTTAATGAGTTTAACGACAAAGATAACTCGGTCCTTTTCAGTTTTAGAGAGTCTGAAAAAAGACGGAAAGGAAACTCCAGTAATCCTTTTTTGTAGTATAATCCCTTAAGTCCGAAAAAGTATAAAGTAATTTGAAAGGGATGACTTTTCTGATCACTTTAATGAGCCAAAAAATACAAGAGCTCGATATTTTTGTGTAATGATCCCTCAGGTCCAAAAATATTAAAATATAGAGGAGGGATGGCACTTCCAATCATTTTAATGAGCTGGAGAGGCCAATTACTCGACAATCTTTTTATATTTTATGACTCTAAAAATAGCTTAAAAGAGATTCGTCCTTGAGGAATGAGTGATATTTTTGTGTAGCAGCGGGTTCCAGGTAAGGTTTGGAACTTTTCAATCATGGTAGTGTAAAGAAGGTGGCTAACAAAATCACTCATCAAAGCTATTCCTCAAAAGGGTAAACAATCAAGTGGAGGCATGTGATTGGCTAAAATGTGGAGGTGATGGCAAGAACATGACCAAAAGGTTACAAAGGTTATTTACCGAAAGTGGGTTCATTTTTTAATGAGCTTGAACTCTGGGGCAACATATTCTCATAGATGGGTTTATTTTTAACAAGCTTGAATTTTGCGGAAACATTGCTTGTGCTAGTTGTATAATAAGGATGTCTCTCATTAGTAGGTTAATTTATTAGGGAGCTTTCCCATGCGCAACTTTGCTCCGGAGCCTTTTCTATGCAAGCTAGGAATGACCAATTACTGTCCTAGGAGTTAAAGAACTACTGAGGTTAGGTAGGATAGCTTCTCAACGGGAAACCTTTCCTTTACTTTGTTGGTGCCATTTGACCCTTGGAAAGGTGAATGGTTGATCAAACCAATCACCTAACTTAAGTATTTGAAGTTAGTAAAAAACTATGGGGTTAGAGTTATGCTGGTCACATTTCACTTGCGTACAAAAGGTTTGCATGCCCCTAGGTATAAATAGAAGTAGATTTTCCAGGTTACCATATGGAAGTTCTTGCATTAAAGCAAGGTTTTTTCATCTGCATTTGTAGACAAAACACTTCCTTGGCTCTATCCACCGAAATAGACAAAGGTAAATGGTGGGAGATTCCACTCACATAAAATTTAATGAGGGAATCCTTTTCCAGTATAATCCCATTTTCCTAAATGAACGAGTGTGTCAGACTAGTCGTATATCATACAAAAAAACTTACCTTATACCTAGGGTTTTCCTGTTGAAGCAGACCAAAGCGCATGCCAGTTGGGTTTAGTCACATTCACCGAATCACTCGCGCTCATCAGGTGGACAGGATGGAGGTTGATGAGACATTCCTTGTGCAAAAGGACCAGTTAGGGATGACATTTTATTAGTAGCCATGTTTGAACTGGGG
>APFE031661692.1:0-17972 GCA_000404065.3 Pinus taeda | reverse complement strand
CCACAGGCTAGCCCCTATATCAGAGGTTTTCAATCAACGATTTAAATTTGGCGCACAACACTTCAATTCATCGATCGTCGAACTCCAATCACCTTTTCTACTTAATCCTTGGTCCTTTGGTGCACAACACTTCAATTCATCGATCGTCGAACTCCAATCACCTTTTCTACTTAACCCTTGGTCCTTTGGCGCTCCCCATGACTTTAGGCCAACCCCCATATCGGAGCCCCCCAATCGAAGGTTCGCAATTAACGATTTCCTTTTAAGGCACAACACGCTGCAACCGTTGATCTCTGATCTTTGATGCATGACATCACTATTGCCACATGGAACTTCCTAAGTGGTGACATGTGTCACTTGGATATGTCCCCATAGGACCCTGAAAATGCTAAATCAACATGCCACGTGTCCATCGTACTGCCACGTGAAGGTAACATCAGCCACCATGTGTTCCTTATCAAAACCAATCATATTCAGCCACATGCCCCCCCAAAGGAGAGAGAAAAGGCTCACCCTCTTCTAGTTTTGCGATTGAATTCCTTTGTAAATTCTTCTTTGGAATTTACAGACACTTTAACACTAGAGGCTCAATCCTGGAGAATTTAATCGTTATCGGAACTTCTGCGATATGGCAACTTTAAAAGGTTATCATCTGTTTGATCACCAATTGTGATGCACCAATCTATTGATGCTATGATGCCTTGGACCTCTGATATGCAGGATCACCGATGTGCGGGACCGCCGATACGTGGGATCACCAATGTGTGGGACCACCGATATGCATGATCACCAATATGTCGAGACCCAAGATTTTACCCTTAGGTAGTTTCTCCTTTTTTTCTGGTTTTCAAAAGGGTAACTTCAATCTGCTCTAACTCTTGATTTTGGAGTCCATTTGAGGAGTTCCAGATATCGTTGGAAATCTAATTATGAGAACTATCCATTGGAGGGGGTATGATTTAGCTTTGAGTGCTTCAGTGGCTTGAAATATGGCTGAAAATTTCCTTCTCCTTTGTGCTTTAGTTAGCTGAAAACAAATTTTGCAGTGAGTGACAACAAAACCATTAATGAATGGAATGTTCATACTAATGCTAGTCCTAGAAATCGACATACAATACAACAATTAATCAAAGGTAACCTCTTTTCCTTTACAGGGAAAGTGGAGGAACCTAAAGATCTAAGACATGCCCACTGCCATGACATGGAATCAACTATGTCTTAACAAAATATTGTAGTATATAGGGGTATCGATTATTTTGACTTCAATCAAAATAGTCTTTCCACCCAATTCAACAAGAAAGGCAACAATGATTCCATGTGTCTTGAACATATGTCCATAAAATTCTTTGATCATGATTTTTGATTGGATAAGTTGTGGAGAACCTAAGTTTGTCCTACATGAAAAAGAAAAAGAAAATAAATTGTTTGATCTCATATAATCTATTTAGTGCGACTAAAGCCTATGTGAGAGCTATATTTGTTTATTATATAATGTATGATCATACTTGTTGAATAGGGTTTTCTTCTAGGGAAGGCGAAGAGTCCTGGATCTTGTAGTTAGGAGTATAGTGACAAATCTCAAGTTATATATCATTTATTATTGTAATATCATTCATTTAGTATAGATCTATACTCTTTCCCCCCCAAAAAATCTATGTAACTCAATGATATTTGATTTCATATTTTATTTGAATTTATTGTCGGCTTGAGATACTAGATTAAAACGTATTTCATGCAATATTTTATTTGTTGTATCATGAAAGTATGACGAAGCTCTTATTTGTTTAATTGTCTTGTAGATGAACATGCGGAGAATCATCATTGGAGTTGGATCTAAAATAAATCAATGGATATGTCAGAAAATCATACCTTTTCATGTATATTTCCCTTCCATCCCTCATTAGCATTATGATTATCTCTAGAAGAAAAAGATAGTGATCAATCATGTTTCCTGTCATTGGCTTATATCTAGTCAATGGAGAGATTTACTTATTCATTGACAATTTTCCCTACAATAAAATTGGCAACTTCACTAGGGACAAAAGTCTATGGGAATTGGAAACCATAATGGATAAGAACATTGAATTATTTATTATTATTTAGGAATTTTTTTTTGCTCCTTTTCACATATAGAAGTTTCTATAGACTCAGTGTTATGTATTTTAGTACTTGGTGCATGCAAATTGATTTGATTGAATTCATGGCTAGGATTTTCATTTGAAACATAGGGACCCTGCTCTTTGACAAGAGATCTTTTAGAACTTAGTTTTTCAAGGAGTTTTTCATTTTTATTTCCATGATATAAAAGATAAAATAAGAAATCATCAAAATATTTTATTTTATATCACTTGAATTGAAAGAGAGTTAAAGAGATTTGCATCACGTTTTCTATCTTTGTGAGACATGCATTTCTTTTACTTGTGAATAGTGAATTTGTCAAAATTGAATTACATCTCATTTTTTATATCAAGTTGTGGGATGCATTCTTTTTGTTTCATTTTCCTTATAAGTGAAATTGAAAGGAATTGCATCTCATAATCATTCTTTTAGGCATTTTTTTTCAGTGAAAGTTTCACTAATAAATTTGTTTTAGGTTTTAGAGATCTAAAATTTCTTGAGAAGTGTTTTGGTAGTTTCATTTGCAGAGCAATTGTTGCATTTTAATTTGAAATCATGAAAACAAATTTATTGCTATGTTCCATATGAATATTTCATTGAAGAGAAATGAAAGTGCATTCTTTTACATTTTTCATACCTTGCTCATTCTTTGGATTGAAAAATTCAAGAACATCGTCTAGTCTACTGCATACTGTTAAGTAATCAATATACCTAAATTGAAATTATTAATTAAAAAGAAATAAATGTTTTCTTTCTAGGAACCATGCGTTATTCTCGGTTATAGGGTCTTAGTATAAGATTGGAAAGGAAACTATTGAAGGACAAAAAAACCAAACTATGAATTGATTAAAGAGAGCTAAATCCATTAGTAATAATCATTGCTTGTTAGGAAAGAACATCTAACACATGTATCAAGCAATATGGTCAAACTAAGCAAGTGGAACCTATTTTCCCTCTTCACTTGTTTGGTGGAATTATTATGTGTACATGATATTTGGATTGAAGTGGCAAGTCCCTGAGGTGACATAAATTTTATCTAGAGTTTTGGGTTGAGAAATTGGTCCTATATTCCTTACCCATATACATAATATTGGCCCACATGAGATGAATTCATAATATCCATTTCACCTCCCCTAGTAGGTGTTTGTATTCACAAGGGTACTTACACCTTAGGTGATTGTTTCATGAAGGTTACTATAATTGTCTCTCACACCTTTGCTAGATAAATCTCACAAGCTTCATCTCCCCTAGATTGGTTTTTGAAAATCCCTTTTTGACCACCAATTTCTTGTCTGCTAAAGCTTGTAGATTAGATAAGGTGTGTTCTGTGTTTAATTATATCTTGTTAGCTTTAGGTTGGTGTATTATATTATTAGAACACATATTTCCTGATGGTTGACCAACCTCCTCACCACTCTTGTAGACAATGAGGGTTTCCTTCAAATATAGAGGAACTAACAACCTCAAGGAAACAACTATTTTCCATACAAGATGACATCAATATAGTAGAAATAAATGCTTACACATTAGATTTACAGTAAAATGAAAAAGTGGGGGTCAAAAACAATGAAAAAATTCCTTTGCCAAATTTTAACCCTCCTTTAAATGATCCTTTAGACCCTTTACTCATTTAGGAGAGTGGACCCTATTTCATTTTTTGTATTGTAGAACCTCTTGATTGTAACCACCCCTCCCACATTTACCTAGTTTCATTGGCCTATTAGGGTAAACCTAAGAGGAGGAGCTATTATGACATGACCCCAACCTCCTATATCCAAATAAGGAAGTGGCACCGACTAATGATGAAAAAGTGGCAACTCAATAGATCCCACAAGGGCTACAAGTCACTCAGAGGTGGAACAACCACCCTATGTGGCCAAACCTAGAGCTAGACCTATTTTTCTCAGTCTTGGGCCCAAAACCGCACCCACAACAAGGAATCCATGTGCTTGGGATCCTCCAACCGCATGCATAACACTGCATCCATGTGGTTGCAACCCAATTTCTCCAATTCAGAGGGCGCGGTACCAGATAATGAGCCTAAATTCCAGATCAAGCTCCAGACCACTGCCCAAAACTCAATGATACTTTCCAGAATGATAATTGACATCAAGACAAAGCCATTCATACAAAAATAAATCAAATACTTTACTTATCTAGGCCTAACCATGATATTCAGTTTATCAAACATATGACGAACATGTAAGCTATAGGTCATTTGATCATAATAGTTTGAGATTCACTTGAGATTCACCAAGAAAGCCCTATGCCCTCTCCACATAGTTGCAACAACACTTATTAGTCTATGCATTCATCAACCATTCACATATTCATCAAACTTGTCAAGATCCATATACAATATAAAATATATGTCATATAACCAACATATAACCCACAAATAACCAACATATAAATCAACAAATAAACAACATATAAACCATGAAAATTCAATCATAATTTCACGAACATAATCAATACATATTCTCATGTAGCACAATATAAAAAAACATCATATTAACATAAGAAAATGCCAACCAATTCAGAAACTTCCATGTACCACCTGACCATAGATTGGGCTGAACCAAATATTTCTTTCAGCCATTCAACCCTGTGCCATATTCCAAGCATGAATGTGGGATATCATGGAATAAACCAAACAAAAACCAAACCAGGTCTTCCAGAGGCCAAACCACCTAAAACCTCAACCAGTGAATCCACCTCACAGTCAGACATCACTAACACTAACTAGATCAGTCTCTACCCAAGTTGTCTGGGGCTATAGAGCATTTGTTCCAACTGCATCTCGAGGAACTGATAAATCAACCCATAACCTTCTAGGCTCTAGAGAATTTGTCCACCCCGACTCGAGGGACTAGTAACTCAACCCACCAAGGGTTCCAAAGCGTTTGTCCCAACCTAGGCTCTAGGAATAGTAACTCAACCCAAGTTGTTTTAGGGCATCCAAAGTGTTTCTTCTAACCAACGATTCAAGGAACTAGTAACTCAACCCATAACCATAAGGAACCTAAGCACCAATAAGAAAACAAGTAGTGGAAAAACCCACAACACCATAGCTATCCAGGAAATGGAAAGGAAAGGATAAAACCACTATCAATCCATGAAAACCTCCATGCCAATGACATATCATAACCAAATAACCACACGCATATACCATGCATCCATAAATCAATAAGGAGATCATACATGCAACCTGATACCTACAAAGAAATTCAGTTGTAACCATTGATCCACCCGTTCCCTTGCACTTTCCTGCTTTCCTTTGCCTTCTTTCTCCAAATACAATGTATGCCAAAGTGCTCAAAGAACACTTAAAGTGCAAGAGTATGAGACAGAGAGAGAATATAAGAGAGCTACAAGCTAAAACTGACAAAAGTCTGTGAACTGGTCATCAAAATCCTTTTTATCATTGATGCCTCTATTTTCTTCCTTTTTCCTCACATGCAAATATGTGACCCTTCGTCTTCCTTTCCTCCTATTTTCCTTTATTTTTATAAATAAATGCCAATTAATGTCTCTTTGCCTTTGCCAATTTCCTTAGCCATAAATAAACTAAAAGTGACACCCACTAGGATGTTTTTCCCACCATTCAGCTTGGAATATGTGTCCCATGACCTTGGTCTTATTTTTTTACATGGAAAATCAACTAGGGGCTAATACAAACCCCCCCCTTGGGGGAACACTATCCTCGGTGTACTATGACACCTATGACCAAAAAATCACCGAAAAACAAAACATATGACCTATGGAGCTTTATAACACAACTCATTATGATATTTATAATAGCAACCACATATATATGTATGCACATTTGCTTCAACCAACAAATAATCATATTGTCCATTGAGATTTATAAACACATCTCGATACAATATTTAGAGTAATATACACATATATACATATGCACATTTTATCTAACCAGAAAATATAAGGATATGATGCCTACATCAATCAAAAAGGGAATCTAAAGGCTCACACCTCCACTCTCAAAAGTAGTACCAAGATTCACCTCCTTCCCAGAAATTCAAGAATCCATTGCCAAAGTCAAACCTACATCTAATGTCCAATGCTACAATCCTTGCACTACCTGTTCTCTCAGTGAACAGTTACTGATTCATTGTTCCAGTGCACACTCCCAATGTGTTTCGTATTCCATCTAGAAATGCTAATGACCAAATAAAATTCCTTCCCTGGCCTTCCCTTCTCTACTACACAATCCCTCGGGAAATCTAGTCACCCCTTTTCATGTAGTCACACACCTTCCAAGTTTCGTTGGCATCTCCTTCTCTACTAAATAGTCCCTCAGGTGATCCATCCCTTAAAAAGATTTCCTTGCATTGGAAGGTCCAAAAACTAAGGCATATCCCTGCCTCAAAACCATCATACTAGTCATAACATGCTCATGGGTATCAATGGACACTATTGGGTACCAATGTCCCTGCTCCTGAAATGATTTACCAAAATACTGTCGCATGTTCCAATTCCTTTCTCTGCTACTTCTAAAATTTTGGTATCTAATTCCAACCACCTAAATCGAGAAGTTTTCATGCTTTAATGTACCATGCACATAATTTCCATTAGAGTCAAAATAAATTCAAATCATACCTCATTGGTAGCCCAACAATAAGGTACACTTGCAATCAAATCATACTAGATCTTTGATCAAATCATCATGTATAAACATATCACATCCGGTTAGCTCAAAATGCAACAATCAGAAATCAAAATCATAGATCACATGCAACCATCATGAATAAAACTCATAGATAACATGCATAATAAAATTGAAATAAAATATTAATACTTATCCTTCAATTGACCCTTTCCTTCTACCTTTTTCCTTTGTCCTATCCATACACACACTAGATCGATTACCATGCCCAACAAGCACCCAGTTCCTTCTCTTCAACCATGTATACATAAACATAGTGGACATCACAACACATACACCCACACACGGTGTACAACACCACATAATACATACACGTACATCTGGTGTACAACACAACACATACACCTACACCCAATGTACGACACAATACATATACATACACCCGATGTACAACATAATACATATACTTACACATGGTGTACAACACAATACATATACATACACACTATACAATACAATGAATACACATGTCATGACACAACGAATACACAATACCCATAACATAGTACCACATATACATAACACAACATGTACGACATGTACACAATACCATATATACATAACACTACCTGCACAACATGTACACAATACCACCTTCACAAGGTGTACACAGTGCCACATGTACACAACACCACCTACACAATGTGTATACAACACCACATGTACAATATGTACACAACACCTACATTTGGTGTACAACACAGTACATACACCTACACTCAATGTACGACACAATACATATACATACACCTGATGTACAACATAATACATATATGTACACATGGTGTACAACACAATACATATACATACACATTATGCAATACAATGAATACACATGTCATGACACAATGAATACACAATACCCATAACAGAGTACCACATATACATAACACAACATGTATGACATGTACACAATACCATATATACATAACACCACCTGCACAACATGTACAAAACACCACCTACACAACATGTACATGACACCACCTGCACAACATGTACAAAACACCACCTCCACAACGTGTACACAGTGCCACATGTACACAACACCACCTGCACAATGTGTATACATCACCACATGCACACAACACCACATGTACAATATGTACACAACACCACATGTACAACATGCACACAACACCACATGTACGTATCTCCACATGTACAACATGCACACAATACATATGTATAATACACTTCATATACAACATGTACACAACAACACATATGCAACATGCACACAACACTATATGTACACAACACCACATATGCAACATGTACACAACATCACATATGCAATATGTACACAAGACCATATGTACACAATACCACATATACAACATGTACATAACACCAATACTTCACATCTAGAGACCACAATGTCTCTACCAAGAAATCTTACTTCGAGTGTCTTTCTACTATCCATGCTTATCCCATCATGCTGCAAAGCACTCTAGTTTCATTCCACTAATGTATCCTTCAAAGTTACATGCCATAACATAAAGATAGGCATAGTATAAACACATAATATCAATTCATATCCACACGATACTGACCTCATAGATCTGTCAAGTCTACTCTGCCCACTTGATTCCTCATAAACCAGGAACCTCTTCATGCCATTCACCTGCATAAGCAATCATTCCTCCACAAATACGATCCTGTTAGACAACAACATAAATACATACATATATGTAAGTCCAAGAGGTAACTCCTCAAATGAAATATGTTTATTCATTTAGATTGCTCATAGTTATATACATGAGGGAGTGACTCTTGGGTTTCATCTCCTGATGACTCTTCCTTTTCCATTATTTATTATTTACATTATTTACAATTGTTCCCCCAATCCCCGTGATTAGGTGTCAACATTCCCCCCCTTAATCTGAAGGGATGTTGGTATGTCCAAGCATCATTCTGAATCTTTCAAGCTTTTCTTTTCTAAGTGCTTTGGTGAAGATGTCTGCAATCTGCTCATTAGTGGAACAATGACATAGATGGATTGTCTTGGCCTCAACATGATGTCGAATCAGATGGTATTTTGTATTGATGTGCTTCGTTCGATCATGGAACTTTGGGTTCTTGTTCAACTTTATTGCAGAGGTGTTGTTAATCATGAGTGGAATCGAATGTACTTGTTTTACCTGCAAATCTTTCAAGATTTTCCTGAGCCACACAATTTCTTTGATTGCCTCAGTTGTTGCCACATATTCTGCCTCTGTTGTGGAATCTACTAGAACTTAATGTTTGTGTGATCTCCAGGAGACAACTCTTGATCCAAGACTCATAGCATGACCAGAAGTAGATACTCCAATTTCTTTGTTTGCATCGAAGTTTGAATTAGAGTATCCAATCAAGCTGAAATCACCCACCTATGTATACTTGAGTCCAAGGTCTTGAGTTCCCTTCAAGTACTTTAGAACTCCTTTTGCAAAAGGCCAATGTTCCTCACAAGGATTTTGCATAAACCTGGAGAGGATTCCAACAACAAACAAAATTTCTGGTCTGGTAGTAGTCAGGTAGTTGAGACTTCCTACAAGCTGTCTATACTTTGTTGCATCCTTAAATTATTTTCCTTCAATGGGTGTGAGCTTTAAGTTTTGTTCCAATGGAGTAGTTAGAGGATTGCATTCAGTCATGCCAAACTTGTTCAACAGATCTCCAATGTACTTCTTTTGAGAAAGGAATATAAACTTTGGATGTTGAGTTACTTCAATACCAAGAGAGTAATGAACATAGCCCAAATCAGTCATTTCAAAAACTTTCCTCAATTCCTTCTTTATGGATGCAATGTAGCTCTCATTGTTCCCTATCATCAAAAGATCATCTACATATACCACAAGATATACAACTGTTTTTCCAACTTTCTTGACAAACAAAGTTGCAACATTAAGATCATAATTGTTCAAATTGAGTTTCAGAATATGTTCAATTAATTTTTCATGCCAGGCTCGCGGTGCTTGCTTGAGGCCATACAAGGATTTCACAAGTTTGCATACTTTATGTTCATGTCCTTTGATAGCAAATCCTTCAGGCTGGGACATAAAAACATTTTCTTTTAGATATCCATTCAAGAAAGCAGTTTTTACATCCATTTGATGGAATTTCCAACCGTTTTGAGCTGCTAGAGAAAAGAGTGTCCGGATGGTAGCCCATTTTGTTGTGGGGGCAAAATTCTCCTCATAATCGACCCTTTCTTTCTTGACAAGCCTGACATTTTGCTTGTCAAGTGACCCATCAACTTTATGCTTGTTCTTTTAGACCCACTTGTAGCCAATTGGTTTGGTTCCCAATGGAGGATCAACCAGCTTCCAAGTGCCATTCTTTATCAAGGCATCATACTCCTTTTGCATTGCTTCTTTCTATTCATCATGATAAGCGACTTCTTTGAAGGAAGTTGGTTCAAAATATGCAGACAAATTCAATTCACAATCATAAGAAACATCCATATCAACAGGTGAATCAAAGTTATCTACATCACCTCCATTTTGTTGGGTTGAATTTCTTGTTCCTGTCTTTCCAACCTCATCAGGATGAACACTTTCAAGTATCTTTGTTAGCCACTTTGCAGGGCCTTTCTGAGATGGTCTAGGCTGCTTAGTTTATTGAGTTGGGACCGAATCAAGATTAAGTCTCCCAATTCTGTCAATCACATCACTCAAAGTATTATTAGTGGTTGGAGTTTCATGCGGGGGAGAGAATGCTTCAGAAGAAGATTCCGCAGGTTGATCCAGTATAGGAATCCCCCTTCAAGATTTGGAATCTGATTATCAAATTCTTGAAATGATTTTGCATTTGCGAATCTATCCAAGCAATCAAGTTGCCACTCAACAACATTGTCAACTTTAGATGATTCAAGAAATATTACATCTATAGAAACAACACACTTTTTATTAACTTCATCATAGAGACGACATGCTTTGGAGTTGTTTGAATACCCCAAGAAGATACACTTATGACTCCTTGCACCAAGTTTGTTTCTATGTACTTTTGGTATCAAGGCATAACAGGTGGAACCAAAGACCCTAAGATGCTTTACCGAAGGAATGTGACCATACCACATTTCATAAGGAGTCTTGTTTCTAATAGCATTAGATGGAAATATATTCTTTACATATACAACACATAGAACTACATCAACACAAAACATCAATTTTACATTCTTGAAAAACATCATGGAGCGCACCATATTTAAGATTGTCCTATTCATTCTTTCAGCTCCTCCATTCTGTTGGGGATTATAAGGCACAATTATTTGATGTTTGATCCCATGTTGACGAAGATAGTTTTCAAATTCATTTGAAGTGTATTATTTTCCATTATTGGTGCGAATAGAGCCAATATGAGATTGTGCATCATTTTCAATCCATGTATGAAAGTACTTAAATGTTTGAAAAGCATCAGATTTGTTCTTCAATAAATAAACCCAACACATTCTCGTGTAGTCATCAATAAATTGCATCATATATTTATTTCCATTTGCAGAAGGAACAAACATTGGACCACATAAATCTGAATGAAGGAGTTCAAGTTTTCTATGTACTCTAGAATGTGAATCACGAAAAGACCATTTTCTATGCTTTCCTAGAATGCAAGCATCACATTGCTTAAGTTTCCTAGGAATTGTAGGCAAATCAGTAATACCATTTTTCTTCAACAAGCGAAGGATGTCATAGTTTAAGTGTCCAAGTCTTACATTACTTGTTGGGTTGATTCAGGGCTCCCTGAGCTCCATTAACTTTCCCCTTTCGTCGACCAATTCCTAAGACCCTTAAAGCATAAAAGGCAAGAACAAGAAACAAACAAGATTAAAACCATGAAAACTAAATAACAATACGACACCATAACTGTATCCACATTTATGGGTTGGCCTTGCCATACATACCTCTAATCAGGTTGGTGTCCAACTCCTCTCTACATCTTACTCCTAATTTGTTTTCTTTGACTCTCTCTGTACATTAACACAATAATGGCTTCTTAGTTGCCCATGATTATCCATAATGTTAGAAACCTTTTCTTTGATACCGCTTTTAACACACATCCACACCCTGTTTAACATGTATGTTTAACATGTAAAGTCAAAATATATAAAAGTAGGTAAAAACATTAAAACAAATAGTAACTTTGTTAAGGTTCTGAAAAAATCGGTTATTAAAATACCACAACGTATTTAAATATATGTATGTTAATGTTTGCGCGTTGGAAATTATTATGAAATTTCAATTTAAAAAAAACACCATTATCCATTCATGCATACCAGTTCATTAGTTAGACTATCCAGAACAATATTAGTAGGTGGGTTCCGCTTCTTTTTTGATGGATTTAGCAATGAACCGCTTTTCTCTGGCACATTACCTCTTCATTTTCCTCCTGCTGTAACCCGAGCTCTGCTCTTGGATCTGACAAAGCTTTTCCTATGGGCATATAACCTGCTTGTAAGTTTGTTCTTCACCCTTTGTGATGTTCTTCTCTACCTGTTGTTTACCCAAACAATTTTCTCCATGCTCGAGTTATTTCATGTTTTTCTTATAAAAGACCCTCGTTCCTACAGAGTTATGAAGTCTCCCTAGCATTTCATCTACAGGCTCGTCGCAGTCTCCCGATCGATGGCTAAGGTATGGAAAAATTACTTGTTCTCTTGTGAAACTCCAATATATCTTTATAACCCCAAAGGGTAAAGTTCTCATTCCCTTGTGACGTTTGTGTTCTGTGAGATCTTGGCACAGGCTCGCTTCTACGCAAGCTGTCAACAGGTAATTAAATTATTTAGCCAATTTCTGCGTAAATTTTCATTTTGATGCTACTAGCTATAGTTTTAAGGAAGTTTTCTCATGATACTCTCCTTGAACGTGTTTGCAGGTAATCTCTCCTGTTCAGCGACTATGTCCCTTGACTTGTATTTTCACGCTATTAATCCATCACCACTAATGGTCTTCTTGTTACACAGGTTCTTCTCCATCTTCCGTCCTATGCTTGCTTAAGCTGTCAGGTGCTATGAACTCTTCAGTAATAGTTGATTTAAGCCCTGGGTTTTCTCCGATTCAAAAGCCCTCTGAGGGTTTTCGCGGCTGTAGTCTTAAATTTGGGATTTCATGGGGCATAGAAGTACTCTATTCGCATTTTAACGGGGTATATGTAATGATAATACAAATTGAATTTTAATTCCCAGAACTGTTGGCCCCTGGAGAGCAGACTCATGGATGAGTTTAAATTTCCATCATGTTATAAACAAAATGTCTGGTTTTCAGTGAATACATCAATGGATAGTTTGTTTTTTTTTTCTTTCATTATGCTCCATAGTTATGTCCTGCTAATTCGTTGTTCATGTGTATATATATTTAGAAGAAATGCTTTATGGTTGGAATTCTCCTGGGCAGGCGATAATTCTGTCCTGACACTATTAACTTCTGTTAATTTATGAGTTTGCAACATACATTAGCTCGAATATGTCATTTAAGCCTTTTCCAGGTTTTACACCTGTGCAAATGTTAGCAACATTGAAATCACTGAATGTTATTCCACTTCTTGTTATTTCTGAGATAATTGGGTCTCGGTTTCGAGCCTTGCATGGCAGACTTGTCTTATTGAATTAGATATAGGATACTGTCATTTTCTTGCAACATGTTGGCCGAAGTCTCCGGCTTGATCAAACTAGTGTACTTGGCTGCATTATTTGTATATCAATTTATGTCAATATAAATATGTTTTGATAACTTGCAACAGGCATTCTTTGTCTTCTCTGGAATTATGTGTTTATTCTAAATTTTAAATGGTTTTCCTTCTTTTAAATAATTATTAACCTACTCAATAAATACCAATATCCTTCCAGAATAGGTCCCGGTACCTCTGGGACTAGTTCTTTGGTCTTCAAGGCGAAACTATCGCCTGGATGATGGACTATCTCAGGTAGAGTCATAGACTCCTAACCTCGAAACTAATCATCATTCCCACTGCCAGTACCAAAAGTCTGATCACAAGAAATAACTTTCCTTTTTCTTACAAGAATCGTCAGAGTAAGTCATTCAAGATTTCCATATTCTTTAAAAATAAATGTAATCCTATAAATACTTGTATTACAACCCTTTTTCTCAGAAATTCTAATCTTATTTTGTGTGACTAATTCCTCAACACAACAAACTACTTTTCTCAGAACTTTTACAAGCTCACCCAAAAAGAGAAATATGAATCAGACTTAAATTAACCATTGTCTATCTAACCAATTGTTCTATGTAAAATGCTCAGAATTTCTTGTAAGAATTTAAATAAGAGAATTAAATAATGAAGATGCAAATAACTTATCTTCTTTTTTGTTCGTTTCTTGTTCTTCTTATCTCAAGAAGACTGTCCTCCAAACCATGAGTAAGGCAATAACGCCTAGATTCTCCCTCGACTCTCCCCGAGCACCGGACTCTAAATAGTTTCTCTCTTTATATTATCAGGATATCTCCTTTGAACCTCAAGACTAATCAGTCCAGTTCAGGGTTATCCCTCCAGTTAACAATATAAGGGATTCCACTAGTCTAACTCCAGCTCAAGAACTCGCGTATGCCCAACAATACTCTAAGTGCTACAAAGATCGCTGCCCTTTACATGAGGAAAACAAGGATTTGACTGCTAAGTCTACGAAGGCATACATACTCTACCCTCTCTGGTTTTGAACCTGTGACCTCTTAGGAGGAAACACATGCTCTTAACCATTAGACCCACTCAAATTATAACAACAAAAATACATTAAAATTTTAAAATAAAAATAAAAATAATAAAACTATATTAAAAACTTATTTTATTATTAAAAATAAATATTAAAATTTTGATAACTTAATCACATATTGTACTTACCAATGTTGTAATTAGAAACACCTTTCCCAGATTTCCTAACCCTCTTTAGGAATGTTATCATGTGAAACACTTTTTCAAAATTCCCATCTTATCTCACCTTTACATCCATGCCATGCTTTTTTAAAATCTATGATAATGACATGTTTTTCTCATAATAAAATATATACATGTGAACAATACCTATGAAGTAGTGTATATCATCTCTACATATATATTTTGATTGGCTTAAAAAAATTATTTAAATAGTTCTTAATACAAATAATATTAAATTAGTATTAAAAATTTAAAAATTTTAAAAATATAAATAATTTTTAAAATAAAATATTAATATAATTTTATAATTATATTCCAATCAGCTCTATATTAAGTTATATATATATATATATATTAAAAATTATATTTACAAATCTCAATTTGTTCTCTAATATCTTATTTTATAAAATTATTATTATATTGAACAATTATGATACGTTTTATTTTATTATTATATTGAACCAATTATGTTTTCTAGTATTTGAAAAAATATTCATAAATAAATTAAGTATTAATAACTAAAAAATTTAAAAATATAAAATAAAATAACTATAATAATTTTAATAATTATATTAGTTTACAATTATTAAAATAAAAATTATTTTCGAAACATTAAAAATAAATATTACAATCTCAATTTGCTTTCTTAATTTAATATCTTATTTATAAAATTAATTATTATATTGAACCACTTATGATATTTTATATTTTTTATTATATTTTAAACCAATTATGATATATTTTTTGTAGTATATTGAATATATATATATCAATATATATATATCTATCTGCATATATATATATTATTTAAATTTTTATATCTAAACGAATTATAACCCAAATCATAGTATCTATATATATAATATAATATATTTATACTTATAGTATATTTATTAATAAGAACTCTCTTTTTACTAATGAGCTGAAAAGTGAGGTTTTCACTACAAATTTCATAAATTTATTAAAAAAAAATAGAACTTAGGAAGCACGATCTTGAATAAAGCATATCTTTGACCGAGACATGTTCTATGTGCTTATGTCACTCTGAAACTTTGATATATTTTCTTTCATTTCTTTATACCTCCTATCTTTGGGGTTGGATCTGATCTTCTCTGCTGGAAAAAGTCACATTCATATATGGCATTAACTTTTTCCTTTTTCTTTAATAATTAATATATATAAAACAAGAGCTCCATACCTACGTGTCCAATGCTCTCAACGTATGGGTACTTCAATAATTAGGGTGTGTTTACATAACATTATTCATGATTCGTTACATAGTGAATAATTTGTTACATAACATTTTATGGTTGGAACTTAATAGTTGTATTTTTTAACGAAAAAATTGGTATAGTATCTTCTATTTAGGTCTTATAACACACCATGAAATTTAAAGGAAACAATATTATTAGAGATATTAAGGATCGAGAAAGTCTTGGACTTTAAAGATGGAAAAAGAAAAGTTATAAGGTGTCTTTTAGGATTTGGGTACGTCACTTTTTTATAATATGTTGATATGGACTGTTTTTTCATAAAAGGGATTTTATATTTTAGAATTTTCATAGTTGTTAGGTTATTTTTGCATGATTTTTTATATGGAATAAATTTTGATGATGTTGTTAAGAGTAAACTTATTATATTTGTTGTAGGTATAGTATATGTATTATTTATATATATTATATACCTATATAATATGATGTAATTATAGGGAATTTATAGGAGAAGTATATAGTTTCTTGCTATGTGCGGCTTGCAGGGTTGTGCACGTACCTAGGGTTTGGGTCTTAGTGGCAGTCAGTTTTAGATTTGTCCTGTCTGTTCAGGATATACTCTCATTAACTCACACCACTTACGATATTCCTAGATAAAAAAAAAAAACATATTTAATTTTTTTTGGGACCAAAAATTATGCAGTCTGAATTTTTACTTTTTATTAAAATTATGTTTATTTGTAAGTGATTGGTTGAGGTCTGTTTATGGTTGTTTAATAAGTTCCATTTTATTAGTTGCTATTTTTTTCTGTTTATTTGTTTTGTTTTATTTCCTTTTTTATTCTAACTTTTTTATTTTTATGTTTTCTATTTTTCTATTCATGAATCTATAATATTTTCACAATTATTTTCAATTTAAGGTGCATATTATTATTATAACAATCATACTTTTATTTAAATTTAAATTATAGGACAATTATTATATAAATAGTATATATTATATATATATTATCATATAGATAGTATATATATATTAATATATATACATAACCACACCACATATAGATATGTTGTATGTTAAATATAATTTAATATTAGTCAATCATATTTCTTAATTTTTGGTGATGACATTCAACAATATAATATTTTAATAGTTGTTTTATTTTTGTGAGGAAATCTTTGTCTTTGTTACTTTTTTGTTTCATTGCTGGTACTATCTACTATGTAGCCCTTGTTTATTCTAGGAATATAGGGATTTTGAGAGATGAAACAAGGCGACTATTTATGTGCTGGGAGTCACAACAAGTCAAACTAGAAATTTTGACCAAATCATCATGTATACACATATTACATCAGGTTAGCTCAAAACGCAACCATAATAGATCAAAATCATAAATCACAAGTAACCATCATAAACCGGAATCATAGATCACACATAAACTTCATAAACCACAATCATAAATCACATACATAATAAAACTGAAATAAAATATTGATACTTACCCTTTAATCAATCCTTAGCTTCTACCTTTGTCTTTTATTTCGTACACACTCTAGATCGGCTACCACACCTGCTAAATTCACAACGCTTTATCCTCAACCATGTGCATATACACATAATATGAATCACACACATACAATCACACATGACATACAACCACACATGACATACAACACCATGCAATACATGCACCTACACCTCACATACGACACATCCACCTACACCTAGGGTACAACACAACACATACATACACCTACAACCAGGGTACAACACAACACATACATACACCTACACTTGATGTACAACACAATGCATCCATCTATACCCGATGTACAACGCCACACAATACATGTACCTACACCTTACGTACAATACAACATAATACATGTGCTACATAGAGTACATCAAAACAAGTACACATGTCATGATAATATGACTACACAATGCACATATATATTATTGCATGTACACAACACAACATGTACGACATGCACATAATACCACATGTACACAAATACCACATGTACAACATGTACACAATAACACCTATACACAACACCACCTGCACAATGTGTACACA
>APFE031661691.1:0-10017 GCA_000404065.3 Pinus taeda | reverse complement strand
TGATTTGCGATGATTAATTAATTAATTAATCAATAAACCTTCTGACCGGAGGTCTATTGATCTTGAGCTTCCAAGGGCTTCGAGGGGTTTATTTGTCTGATCAGGGGAAACCAATTTCCACTGATTTCACTTCCATTGTCTCTGTCGAGGTTCTGCGGGAATTTCATAATTTCAATGGCCTCTCTGATTTTTCTTTTATGATAATTGTCCTCCCTTGCAATTACCTTGGCGTCTTCCAAACACATATGATGTTTGGTCTTGGATGAGTGCTCTGCAACGGCCGACGTGCGAAATCTATCATTCTTTATGTCAGCCGCGTGTTCTTTAAGCCTTGTTTTCAGAGACCGACCTGTTTCCCCAATATAACTCTTACCACATGAGCAATCAATCTTGTACACTCCCTTGTTTTAATTAATTAGTTTTTTATAGGGATAAAAAATGGGATTGAGATTAATCAATTTTTTTTTTTTTTTTATATAAGACTATTATTTTCATTTAATAATTGTGATATTTTGATAATCTATTCTATTATTCTTTACAATTTAGGATACTTTAAACTTAATATAAGGGAGATTTGTAGGGGCTTTTTTAAAGTATTAGTCACAATTATAATAATATTTATTTATGTTAACTTAATTTGAACACAATAAAAATTATAAATAATAAATATAACAATCAAATTCATTTTAACTTGGTTTTATTTAAATTGTTTTTAGATATTTTTTATATTAAATTATTAGTAAAATATTAAATTAAATTATATTTTACTATACAAATTCAAATAATAATTTATATTAGTGGTAGGGGTAGCTTAATTGGTGATGAAAGTAATGTAAAATTTGTAAAAATTGAGTATAAGGTTCAAATTCCCCTTAATAAACTTAAAATTAGAGAAACTTGATCCTTATAGTGGTTATAAAATTTCATTTATATTTATTTAAGTAATGTAGATAAATTCACAATTTTAAGGATTCTAAATAAAAATTATCATGAAAGATAACTTTATATGAAATTTTGTAATTGCCACCAAAGATGCTTTACAACTATAAAATATTATGATGGGTTTATTGATGGTGGTTTACACGCCCATGGTATTAGATAAACCATGGTATTTGTCCATATAATTTATTATGGTGAAACCTACTTAAAAGTTCTTGATAAAATCTATTAAGAAATGAAAGCCAATGACTTGCAGCAAGATCTGCGATGTAAATATTATCTATTAAAAATATTTTGTTTAGTAAGTAATTTTTCTTGTTAATAAATTATCATTTAAATTTTATTACAGTGTGGAGTGTCGTGGTTTCAGAACAAAATCCCAAACTAATATTTATATCGTTAAGTAAGTTCTATACAACCTAAATAATAAAATGAAATTAAATATTTTAATTCTAAAATATCTATTTAAAAATTAATTTAATAGAGTGTGTTGAATAATATCTTTGAATCACTCATACAGAATAGATAATAATTGCTATCTTTTCTGATCGCATGTTGTGAATTTTTTCAATGAATTTTTTGGCTATGGACTTTATGATTAAACTCTTATGTATTTATGAGTAAAAAAATATTTGCCTTTATTATTTATATGAAGTTCTAATTATAATAGTTATAACTATGAATCATTATTTTAATCGATTTCATAGGTTAAGAAATAAATTTAATTTAGATAGCTATTATTATTGTGATTTGGAATAAAATGTTCCTAATTTTATTAATAAAAACAAAATTATGAATTGAATTGATTTATTATTTTTATTACTTTTTATAAAATCAATATTGTGTTTCCTTATTATTTTTTTGCAATGTAATGCCCAATGTTATTCACCACTACAACATCTCCCCCATGTTAGGCTATAAAGTGTGTCAATCCCTTGATATGATGTTATTTTGGCTACTAGTTACCCCTTTTTGATTACATAAACCATTCCTTTTTTCCTCGTTATGGTTCTTTTTTCCATATTTTCAGTGCAAAAGTCATTTAAAGGGCTACAATTATTTTTATTGTTCAATTAATCATTTTTTTATTGCTTTTGATGAACGATTCAAAAGTTGATTTATCACTAATAATAGTCTAACTGGTTAAGGTATCGTAACCCACATAAGATCTAGTATAACACCTCCTCCCATATTTACCCAACTTTTACAAAATTTCTAGGATAAACATGAGTTGAGTGTCACTATGATATGACCTAACCTCCAAATTCCAATTATGGAAGTGGGGCTTACTATCCAAACACAAACTGATATCCCTTAGAGACTATAAACCACCTAGGAGCCTGACATCCACCACGTGTGGTCAATTTCTAAGTTGGGACTCTATTTCACTGACCTAACAGCCCAACCGCACCCTTGACACATTGTGCATGAGGTTATGAGGCTCCAACAACATGCACAAGCTTTCCTACTAGTGGTTGTGATTGAAAGTCTCTCGTTTTGTGCATGTAGTCATGAGATCTATGCCACTTTTTTCAGGCTAGCCTCCAAACCGCTGCCCAAAATTGCCCAAAATTGCTTACAACTTTCTAGAATCATGAAAATGATGATAACAATGCTAACCATTCGAAACTTTAACAAGTTTTGCACTAGTACATGCCTAGTACATGATAGACATTTCGTTAAACATATGGTAAACATATAAGTTACAGGTCATAAATGCCTATCTGATCATAAAATTATGAACTGCATATGAGAACCACAAATAAGGCTCTATGCCCTCTCAAGCTAGCTACACCAACACTTGTTAGACCATGCATTCATCAACCATTCAAATACTTATCAAATCTTGAACAAGAGCCATAGCTAGAGCACATCAAAGAACCATGCATATAACTAGAATAGGAACCATGAAAAATAAACCATAAGATCACTTAATAACTAGTACATGTGCTCATAAATAATAATGAGGAAAATAGCTTGTATTAACATATTCAAAATCTAACCAAGTTTGGGACTTCCACATACCACCCAACCATAGATTAGCTGAACCAAATATTTCTTTCAACCAATCACCCTCATGCCATTTTCCAAGAATGAATGTGGGATCTCGTGGGATAAACCAAACATAACCAAACAAAGAATCCATAGCTTAAACCACCTCCACCCTCAAGCTACCATGATCTCACCTAAACCAGTCTAGATATGACAAAACCAAAACAAGCTTGGATGCCTTAGAATTCGTTCACCATACCCAGGGGAATTTTCCTATCCTCGCCCAGCTATTGAGGACTTCTCGGTGAAAACCGATCTCCACCCCTAACCCTTGAGATTTTCTTAAGACCACCTCACTCGGTCTAAAATATTCTAGCAATCCAAAGCTCAACCAAGAATGAATCCCATCACACCATCACTATCCAGGAAATGGCAAAACAAGGCAAAAGTCATTGTGAATCTAGGAAAAACCCATGCCAATGATAGCAAATGAACCAAATAAACAAATGCATGTGCCATGTATTCATATCCCAATAAGGAAATCACACATGCAACCTGTTACCTACTAAAGCTGCTAATCCAACCTTCTACTTGATTTCCTTCACTTTCCTTTGTTTTCCCTTTTCCTTCCCTTGCTTTCTTGTTGGCCTTTATCCAAATCCAAGTGAAATGCTAAAGTGATCCAAGAATTCTCTAAGTGTGCAAGAGTGTAAGAGAGCCAACAACTAAACTGACAAAAGTTGTGAGTTATTTCTTTAATGCCTTTTTATCATTGATGTCTCCTTTTTCTTCATTTTCCTTCATTTTCCTCTAATTTCCCTTTCATGCATATTTGCGTCTCTTCATCTTCAGTTTCTCCTATTTTCCTTTATTTCTCATAATTAAATGCCAATTATTGGCTCTTTTCCTTTGCCAACACCTTTTCCAATTCTCATAGCAATTATTAAATTGTAAGTGATGCCCACCATTCAGCATGGAATATGTGTCCCATGACCTTGGTCATATTTTTCCTTTATTATCATTTATTACATGGAAATTTAACCCAGGGTTGTTACATTTGGTAACACACCTCATTGTTTAGCATATATTTGTTTTTTAGAGGGGAAATCAAGACGGGTTTTTCTCCTAAAAGCATCAATATGATTATATGTCCTTTAGAGGGTTCCAAATCAAATATAGTATCCAATTTTCTCTAGTCAAACTCATAGTCAAATTGTGCCAAGAATGGCATGCCCAGTGAAAAAATCAAATTAAGGGAAATGATCCATGATATTCTCACACAACTTGATTCGATCATGGTATAATTTCACTTAGAGGTTTAGAAAACTACCCTCATTTACCCTTTAAGATGTATACTTGATGCTTTTAATTTATGAGATAGGGGATTTGACAATTTCACTTGCGTGTCATTTCTACCATGTACAATCTATATAAACTCACAAAAAACACTGTAGTAGAGTTATCAATGTTGTAATTGCCTCTATAATTGTTTAAAATATTAGCATATCAAGAGATCACTGATTGATACACAAAGTCATTTGTTATGCATTACTAAACTTTATTTTCAATTAATATAAGCCCCTGATGTTGATATTTTGAGATGACTTGTGCATGGCCTGATCATAGCTCCATAGTTTTCTAAAAAACATGATGCTAGTTGGGAGGGCCCTTCAATTTGGTCCACATTGTGCTATTTCTTTACCATGTAGTGTAGCATTTATAGATATATTTATTCTATAACTCATTCACATTAAACCTCGTGAATGTTATGCTATCTAGTTTATTTAATTTGTTTTCATTACTTATGCTTTGTTATGTGTTACTCTTTTGTAGATACAAAATATGCGATTTAAGGATTGAGAGACAAATTGTATTCTATGTCTTGTTTCATGAATAGTCTAATTAAAAAACAATGAAATATTCGTACCTGTGCATCGAAAACTTCTATGTTGTCAAACTGATGATAATATATTTCTCTTGAATTTTTTATCCAAATTGTATCATTATATTTGTTTTCATCCATCCCGATTCTTTTAGAGTGGAAAAAGTGAAGGAAACAACTCTCAAGGCCAGTTTTAATTAGTGGGAACTAGTTTGATAAATTGGGGTCTAAAACCTTCTAGGAGAATTTTGAGGCATCAAATGACATTTTTTTGGGGTAAAACTTTGCCACTCTAGTGCAACACCCTTTTTTCCTATTCTACACATTAGACATTTCCAACAACATAAGAATCACATCAATCAGAGTCAGTATGCAAAACTTATGCCACTCAGAAGATGACCTTGCCACATCAATCCCCATTATTCATGAAAAGGGGGCTAGCCATGTGATTATGATGTAAAATACTAGAGAAGAGTCTGAATTGTAAATTTGGTTAAGAGTTGAGGTAGTCAAACCTAACCACTAGTAGGTTATCATGTTGTGTTCTAACTAGGCCACTAGGAGGGAAAGGGGTTCCATTCCTTCAAGTGCATTTGTTCAATAGATAGGAAAACATAGCCAAGAGGGATTGGAGATAGAGAACATAGAGAGTATTTGCGCATTGTACCCATAGCCATATTGCCATTCAAAGAAAGAGAGCAGAGCGACATCACCTTCTAGTTGGGTTTTTCTCCTGAAAGGGTTTCCCAAGTCATATCTTGTGTCAAACGTGTGTGTGAAATTTTATTTCACTGTTCTCTACACAAATTTAAAATCGCATTGTAGAGCCTACAAAATGTATTCAAAATATCATCCACTTTCACCTTTATCATGACCATTTCACTCACATGCCACAACTCCATGACCATATAACCTTTCATTAGCTTCCATTTTCATAATTATATGGGTTCCATTTGTGTTTTCCAAAAGCTAATGATTTCTAGTATTATAAGTGAATTAAATGGTTAACATTGTTGAAATGCGGAAACAAGAATATTCCAATTTTAATTTTTCCTTGAATTAAAATTGAGAATTAAAATTTGAATTTAATCTTACCAGCTACTTGAAAAAAATTAATTAATTCATCTTCGATTAATTAGTTGGAGAAATTCAAGCTAGAAGTCTTTTTGAAGTCATGCAACATTTATCCCTTAAATTAAGGAGATTATCCCTTAATTAAGGAGATAAGGATGAGTTATAATTGAGTTGTAATTAGTTATCTTAGTTAACTGAGTTATTTCCAGTTAAATTAGTTCCAAATAGTTTGAGGAACTAATTGTGAGTTCAGTTAGTTAATGCATGCATGCATAAAACTAGTGTACTCCAGATAATTAAAGATTCTCTCATAAATAACTCATGCATGTCTATTCAGAGAAAGACCCAGTTGAGATTAAAGATAGGGATATTGTACTATCAGTTGCAAGAATTTTCCTATAAGGAAAACCCTCGCATATAGAAGAAATTCATTCCTTGAGATTTGCGCAGTTTTACAAGGTGTAATATCAGTGTTACACATGGTAACAGTAGGATCACTCAGGAAAAACTGCACTAGGAAATAGGAGCTTGGAGGGCAGTGTGGAGGACTTAATGAGAAGTCTATTTTTCCTATGAGCATCTATGAGGACTGTACTGAGAGCTGGCTAGCTGTGAGAGCTAAAGCTATGTGTAATCCTGAGATATTTTTGCTTGTATGATAATACAAGTAGCAGGGTTTTTAGCTGAGGCTTTCCACATCGCATTCTTCTGCATTTCATGTTCATTGATTTTGCTTCTGGTTATATGTGTCATACTTGATCTTACTCAAATATATTAAGCTTCTGCAAGTTTGATTGTAGAAGTAGATTGAAGTACTTTTCTTTAGTTATATTGCATTATCAGGTTAATCTATAGTCAGAATTTCTACAAAAACTTAGAAAAATGACATATACTTGCTAATACTTAAAAGTGGCTTTAGTTTCGTGACATGTGTAGGTCATTTGGAAGCTTCCAAGGCACCCTTATGTGGCCTCCAATGCTCAAATTCGAATTATTTTCAAGATATGGAAGAAGAGTTGGATAAAGGTCAAAGAGGATATGTGTCTCATCATTACTTATTTGAGTTGTAACTCTATGGGATTTTCTACGGATATATGAAGTGAATAATGGACCTCCATCAATAAGGTAACTTATTCTATTTTTGTATAAATAGGGAGAGTATTCTCCTTTGAAAGGCATGTGTAAAGTTGGAGATACTCAGGTGGAAAGTTAAGATTACTTATAAATGGAATTTAGATTTAGCACCATGCTCATGAGTGATGTTCACCTTGATTGGTAATTCTTGCACTAAGAGCCTCTCAACTTGCCAACTCTCATGCTTTTGGATTGACCACCTACAATGTGTGAGATTTATTGTTTCACATAGATTAATATTTATTACTTTCATAGATTAAGATTTATTTCTTTCATATCTTTTCCTGTGTGAAAGGTTAAGAGTGATTGTCTTTATTTGCTTTCTACCTAAAAGTTAAGGGCATTTGTTTTTATTTGCTTTCATATCTTTTCCTGTGTGAAAGTTAAGAGTGACTGTTTTTATTTGCTTTCTACCTAGAAGTTAAGAGCATTTGTTTTTATTTTCTTTCATATCTTTTCCTATGTGAGAGGTGAAGAATGATTGTTTTTTATTTCATTTATGAAAGAGTGGTGTTCTTTTCAGTTCCTGCAAGATTGAAATAATAAGATTTCAATTCCGCATGATGTACTATAATTGTACTATAATTTCTTTTGAATTGAGTGTTGAATTAAATGATAGGTAATTAATTTGCCTCAACATTTTGGCACCATTGCCTGGGAAGTGTGCATAGGAACTAGCTTTCAGTCTAGTGTTCATATTCTTTTTCAATTTTTCTCTTAGATGCATGATTAAAGCATGTAGATGCATGAATCATTTCGCTGCATATCATTTTTATAAAAAAAAATATAAAAAATTTGATATTAACCATTTATGGACAAAGGATCTAGAATGCAGATCAAACATTCTTTAGAGCACAAGGACTACTTTGAGGAATGGTATCAAAACATGATTGCGCCATGACATTCATGCATTCTTCGAGAGATTTTTGCGGCAATTCTAAAGGTTAAAACAATTTCTCATGTCCTCATGCACAATCAAGTACATTTCGCAAATTTGAATATGAACATTTTCGAAAGTTTCTGTAAATGGCTCCATTGGAAACATTCATATACTTAAAAATTAAAAAAAAAAATCTTTCAAGTAGGATAAACTAGGAAATAAAATCAAGCTTGATTACATTTTTTTTAAGTTCTTGATTACATTTTTTTTAAGTTTTTACACTTTAAAATATTTTAGAATTTTATTTATTTTCTTGCTTTTTTTCATTAACATTACAAATATTTTAAATAAAAAAAATTCATGTTTTGATTTTAAATAATTAAAAAAAATCATGTTAGTTTTTTTTTTTTTTTTTTAAATGAAAATGTAAGTTTTAAATTAATAATAATTAAAAAAATTAATGCTCTCTTTACTATCTTCATTTTCCAAGAGAATTGACAAATTGATAATTGGCTCTCGTGCAACCTGCAAAAAAACAAAAATCCATTGCATTAGCTTAAAAAAACAAAATCCAAAATTCATCATTTAAAAAAAAGGAATAAAAAGAAATAAGATTATAACTTGCTTAAAATTGCTGCATATATCTTCTACAAATCTCCTTCCAGAGTAATGACATGACCAAACAACATGCATTGATATGGAGGCAGATTAGAGAGCTCCATATTGCTCTGTTGCTGAGATTTGTTGCTAGTATTTGCTTGATAATGTGTCCGATGGGAAGGTTTCATCAACGCATACCTATCTAAAATCATGCCTGACATACATCTCAAGGTTGCAAAGCTGGAGGATGCTCCGTTGAGTTCACCCAAATTGCAAACTTGCATGGCGAGCACATTGAGGTATGCATATCTATGAGAGCCCACCCAAATGGGAGACATATCAAGGTTACAAATTTACAAGATGTATATCTCGAATTATGAAACTTACCAGTTTCCATTAGAAATAAAGAATAATAGTTGAGTTGCAAATCAAATCGAACCCATAAAGCCCAAGTGCAATACTTGCAGAGGAAATGTGTAGCAGCTTACAAACATCAGTTTTAAAACACAATTTATGGCCAAGTGAAAACAAATTTCGAAAAAAATAAAACGTGGGTTTTTCTCAAAATGGGGTCAATTATAAAACCCAAGAACTATTTTCTCAAATACGTAACCATTTAAGATATTTTCAGGGTTCTTTGGAGTCTTATTTACAAGATTTCGTGAAAAAACAGATTTAGAATTTAATGCACAAATAGTTGCGGCCATGATGGAAGTAGAAAATCCATTTTTCCTGATCTACAGGAGATGGAATATCCATAGAATTCATAGATCTTCTGTTGCTTTGGCAGACCTATAGAAAAAGCCAAAAAGCCAGAAAAATTGTAGTGGTGCACGTGTTTTTTTAATGCAACATGTGGTGCACTGTATTGATAGAAAATCCACAAGATATGATACAAGAAATATAATTATTCTATTTTCGGGCTTTAGAGGCATAGATATTAATATATTAGTCGAGATGCAATCCTTGGATGCAGGTCTATCTTTGGACACACGCCATAACATCACCATCATGCTAGAAGGAGATTCCTATATAATCATTGATGCCTAGTACAACCTGAAGAGATGGAATTCGCAAGTGATAATATCAAATATCCACTTGAGATTCTACTTCTACTTATCACTGGAACTTCATTGGTGCACGCACCGCATCTCACTTTCATTTAGGTTTTAGCACTCATGTTTTGAATTACAGTTCACTGAGGGTCAAAGTTATAGGTTTCTTTTCCAAATCCGGTTTTAACAATGATCCATTGCAATAGTAGTAGTGCTGGCTTTAAAGTTTCATTTTCATGGATGATAAGGTGTATTTATTTTGATTATTGAATAGAGGATTTCATTCTCCAGCCTACTATGAAGGCTATATGTCTTCCAAGAGAAATAATATAATTTTTATTCTTTTATTATTTTTGTCTTTTTAATAAAATTTGTTTACTGCATCAATAAAACAAGTAGGAATTTTCTCATTTTTCTGGAAGAGGTATTGATCAATTTTAATATTGGACTGGTTATTTGTT
>APFE031661689.1:2266-14084 GCA_000404065.3 Pinus taeda | reverse complement strand
CCTTGCAACTTGAGAAGCCTTTCTTCTTCTATTCCCCTCATGACAAGTGAGTGGTTAGATGCTTTTCTCACCTCAAGCTTGCCATCAAACATATGAATGGAGTGACTTTTCTAGAATATGTGGACCAAGGACGACAAGCTTCTCTTCAATGGTGGGAGATATAGAACATGATGCAGAAGAAAGTCTGGAAGACCAGGCAATTTGAGCCTGATTGTGCCAAGCCCCAATGGCTTGATTTTTTATTGGCTTGCAAAGTATACTGCTCCATCAACATTGTCAATAAATTCTTCAAAAAAAATCTTTTCTATGAGTCATGTGGCAAGTTGCTCCTGAATCAAGCAACCAATCATTTTTCCAAGAAGCAAGTGAAGCATTAAATAAATCTTCATTTACTCTGATATTACATTGTGCCACAACATAATGAGCAGATTCAGGTGCTTTACCTTTGTTTGTGTCATTAGTTTTATGTTTGGGTTAGTTTCTTTGCTGCTCAATTTTGTCCCAAGGTAACTTGCATGTGGAGGCATCATGTGATCCATTTCTTTTGCAGCATATGCAGTGCAAATCTGACTTTTCTCCTTGAGAGTGTCTGCCCCCCCACCTTTGAAATATCTTCCTCTTCCTCTTCGACCACCTCTTCCTCTGGAAGAATATTGGGCAAGATTCTTTTCTTTATGAGAAAGGCACACAACCTCTTCAGAAGATTCAAGGGCTGTCTTCTTTCCAAAAGCTTTCTCTCTTTCAACAAATTTTTTCACAAGAGAGTCAAAGGTAATATCTTTGAGATTTCCATTTGCTTGCAATGACTCAAGATAATTGGAGTAAGTAGGATAAAGTTCCTTGAGAAAAGTGATAAGAGGAATATCCAATTCAACCTTAGTTGCTTTGATATCATGCATTATAAATTTTACTTTGGATGCAAGAGCAAGAGGATCATTATTTTGTAATTCAAGAGTGAAGAGTTTAATCATGATTTGAACAACTTCAAGTGCAAAATGTAAGTCATAGAGTTCTTTCAACTTTTGTAATGCTTCGAAAGCAGTTGAAAATGACGAAATATGGTGACTCACCTCTTCATTTACAGATGTTGTAATTAATGCATAGGCTTTGCTGTTCTTATTTTCCCAAATGTAGAACTATTTGTCTAAGGTAGGTTGTTCTAGCTCTTTGTCTCTGTCTCCAATACACACTCCTTTCCACAACTCATTGAAAATGAGGGTCTGTTTTATCATTCAGGACCACTCAGGATATTTCTCCTTGCTAGTGAGAACTATTCTCACAATGGATATGATTGAATGCATCGTAAAATCTGAGTGTTGTAAAAAATACTTCTGCTACCAATCTATAAAATATTTTCACTTCTACACTGTAATAGCAATATTATTAAGAAAAAAAAGTGCAATTCTGATCAAGAATGTAGTTTTGGTCAAAAATGCATTACTGATAAAAATGCAGTTTTGGTAAAAAAATCATCTTCCAGCATGGCTTTAAAGGACTCCTTAGCTCTCAGGACATGATGTAGGATGAAATGTTTTTGGTGAGAATCATGGGAAAGAAGAATAAGGAGCATTTACCAGACACACCCCAATGCATGAGTGCCCTTAGCTCTTAGGATTTGATGTGGGATGAAATGTTGTTTGTGAGAATCATGGGAAAGAAGAATAAGGATATTTTACCAGACTCACCCCACTGGATGAGTATCCTTAGCTCTCAGGACATAATGTAGAAAGAAATGTGGTTGGTGAGAATCATGGGAAAAAAGAATGAGGAGGGTTGACCACATTCATCCTAGCGGATGTGTACTCTTACCTCTTAGGACCTGATGTAGGATGAAATCTTGCTGGTGAGAATTATGGGAAAGAAGAATAAAAAGGGATTACCAGAATCACCTTATTGGATGAGTATAGACTCACCCCACTGGATGAGTATCCTTAGCTCTCATGACATAATGTAGAAAGAAATGTGGTTGGTGAGAATCATGGGAAAGAAGAATAAGGAGGGTTGACCACATTCATCCTAGCAGATGAGTATTCTTACCTCTTAGGACCTGATGTAGGATGAAATCTTACTGGTAAGAATTATGGGAAAGAAGAATAAAAAGGGATTACCAAAATCACCTTATTGGATGAGTATCTTTAGTTGTCAAGTCCTGATGTAGGAGGAAGATGAAATGTTAGTAAAAATTATGCAATAGGATGAAATGTTAGTAAAAATTATACAATTTCTTTTTAAAATATACTTAATCTATTTTTTTATATATATTTATTTATATAACGTAAACTATAAATTATTAACTAAAAATTAATTATTTTTTTATATTAATCATTAGTTAAATAATTAACTCAAATTCACTTTAATCAATTTTGATAATCACTAAGCAAAAAACAATAATAATTTCTTATAGCCAAATAATTTTGATGATCACTAAGCAAGAAACAATAATAATTTCTTCATAAACAAACTTTTATTGTTGTATATTATATACATTTTCAATTATTCGTGCCTCCAGGGAAATTGAACTTTGGTGGGTGGCTTAACACATCACCATGCTTGCCACTGAACCACAAAGCCATTGGCAATAACTCATGCTTTAAGTGCAATATAAAATTTTAGCATTCAAAATAATCCAGTGATAATTATTTTCAAACACATCTATTAAATAATTTTAAAAATTAATAATAATTATTATTTAAATTAAAAATTAAATATTAAATAAAAAAATAATCTAATTAATTATTATACTTTTTGGTTTTCCTTTGATATAATCCAAAATTGAGGTTTATGGTATTGTTAATATTGGAGGTTAAATTTTATAATTATAAATTTATTTATTGGTTTCTTTTAAATATTATTTGCCTTGACCAAAAAATTATGAGGTTTTATGTATAGTTTAAATAGGATTTAATTTTATATTTATTATATTATTTAAAATTTATTTATTGTAAGTATTGATTCATGTCTTATTTTTGCGTTTAGTAAATTCCATTATTAGTTACTAATTTTGTTTTAGTCTTATTTTTTTTATATATATATATATATATTTTATTTCTCCATTATTTCTATTTTTCAGGAATATAAATTTTCACAATATTTTCAATTCAAAATAACTTATATTATATTAAAACATGTTTTAATAGATTTAAATTATAAACAATTATATATATATATATATATATATATATATATTATATACCATTTAGCATATATATATAAATATAATTATTAATAAAATAAACATACACACTGATATATGTTGTTAAATAAACAATATTAATTAATTATATTTCTTAATTTTTAGTGATGACATTTAACACTACAATAATTTATTAATTGTTTTATTTTTATGATGAAATTTGTCTTTATTATTTTTTTATTTAAACTATATTTAATTAAACAGCAAATACTACCTACTATAAAATCTTTGTTTATAACTAAATCTTATGTATGGGGGATTACGCAGTGCATTATATTAGATATCATTTTGGGATTCAACTGCGTTAAGTAAGTCATTCAACGTATGACCATTTCCATGAGAAGTCATATGTTTGAATGACTTACTTAACGCAGTTGAATCCCAAAATGATATCTAAACTAAATCTTATAGTTTTAAAAAAATATATAATTTTAAACTCTATATGTTATATTAAAATGAATACATTATCGTCTAACTTTATTTTATATAGTAAACTAAATACTTCTCTAGACCAACCTCATGAAACACTCTCTTAGAAATAATCACAATTTCCTGATTCAAACTGCGCTGATTAGAATCAATAGAATCATGCTTCGAATTTTAAATTTATTTTTCTTGTGAAGTGGAAATCTGATAACCATTATTTATTTTGTTTTTTAAGTTTTACATTAAAGCTTGAGGTAAACGGTTATACTCATAAAAAGAATCTTCCAAGCAGAATAGCTTATTAGGTTAGCTGTATAATACTGAAAAAGTGTTTGTGAAATGTATGTCAACTGCGTTTAACTAGAGAATGTTCTAATATTTTTCTCTATTTTTTTTGCTGTGTTCCAATAAATTGTTGGAGTGTTGCAATTAAGTAGATTGTTTAATTTTTTTTTCTCTAAATTATTTATTAAAATTAATAATTAATAATTAAAATTTATGATTCTAATTATAATTAGGAAAAAAAATCAACCACAATAGCTTATTAGTTTAATTCTATAATATCTAAAAATTGTTTGTGAAATTTATGTCAATAGTGTTCAATTAGAATTTATGACAGTCAAATAATTATAATTAAAAGAAAAATCGTCCAAACACAATAGTTCACTAGTTTAGTTCTATAATAACTAAAAATTATTTGTGAAATATATATCAATAATATCTAATTGGACAATGCCAATATTTTTTATTTTTTTTATTTTTTTCTGTGTCTAGAGGAATCTCATCTCCAATAGATCTGCCAAAAATGTTGCAATTAAATAGATGATGTAGATTATTTATTAAATTTTGAAGGAGTATTTTACTGAGGCCGAGGAATTGCTAGGATGATCAAAAGTGGTCGGAATCCAGAAGTTCAAATTTTTTTTTGTAGAAGCAGTGTTTGAAAAATGTTTTTGATTGTAAAAATAGATTCCGCACTATAAAAAACGTTTAAGACATCTAACACTTCAAAATTTAACAACTGTAATTTGGATTTACAAAAATCCATGCTAAATTTTCTCAAAATATAACCAAAATTTCCATAACTTCAGAGACAAAAAACAGTATCCTTAAACTACTACAATTTTATATCACTCACAACCATCAACTTTGACACTTACAACTCACATTTAACGCTCCAAACATTTATGCCGGTCACGTTTGAGTTTTTAATAATGTCAAAATTATTCTTTGCGGTCAAATTCTGTGAAATACGTTTAAAAAACAAAAAAAACGTTCGGTACACAGTCAAATTCTAGTCCTGCAAACACTATCCAACAAAATACAGTTCCCCAAAAAATAATAACATATATACGGAGCTCTTTTAGCAGCTGATAAACTCGTGCCCGTGGAATCTGGATTGTGACGAGAAGAAGAATTGGCATGAAGCTTAAGACAAGAAAAACGCTTGAGATTCTTCTTGGTGGTACACTGTAGTGCGGGGGGAATCGATGTCCGTTGAGATTCTGCAATATTTGTCTTAAGCCTGCATCAGTAGCCTCCTCGATCCTCTTCGTATATACCGTATCCCCATGCTCTTGTTGAGAGTAGTACTCGCTGTCTCATCCGCTTTTCTCTTCTCTGTGCTGCCATGGAATTGATTCCACAATGGGAAAATTTCTCTGCAGGGTAATCAATGTCGAAGCCGTTATGCAGCATTAATGGTAGCTACGGCATTAAATGTTGGTTGCCTGCGGATATGCATCGTCCAATTATTATTGTAAATAGTCCAATAATATATATCTAGGTTCATCCCATAGTAGTTTGGATAATGATTTTGGTAAATGTAATAGACTTTAGGACACAATTTTGCTGGAATATTGTTTTTAAATTTGGTTTTTTAATGGTGGAAATGGATTTAGCACTATCAAAAACTCTTGGAATACACAAAATTCTGAAGTTTGACAGTGGTAACTCAGATTAGATTTTGGTCAAAAATCTTCTTAGCGAAATTATTGTCTTTGTTGGAGAATCTTATTCCAACCACCTTTTAGGTGTCAAAACCGTCGCTCCAAGTGTCCTAGTTCAGCTTCATTGAGTCTAGTTTAAGTGATGTTTCCAATGTAATCTTATTTAAGTGATTTGTAATATTGAGAAGAGTAAGTCCTCTGCTCCTTGTTTTTGTTCTCTTCAATTTCTGTCATGGTATCAAAGCTTAGCTTGCGTGAGACTCCTTGAGAGTAGCAGAAGAGAAGATAAACTAGTTTGTGTGAGACTCCTTGAGAGCAACAAAAGAGAAGATGAAATGTTTCTTTAGCTTGTTGCGCTATAGTGAGCCAATGTTGATCAAATGGGAAAAGCCAAGAGGCTGAGAAGGTCAAAACGACAATAAGAGATGTTTGAGATAATTTTAGATCTTGAAGTGAAGAGGCAAAATGATGCCTTTGCATTGACATGCATAAAAGAATCTGTGGATGACAACATTCTTCCCTTAGATGTCAAGATAGCCAAGTATCCCTGAGATACCCTTGAGAGGAATTTTGGTGTAAGGGGGAGCATTGAAGTTGAAAATGAAGGTGGATTTATAGGAGCAGATCTACATCAAGATGAAAATTTTATTAAATCCCACTATGCTTAGCCACAAGTGGATGATGTTTGTGAAAAAGTCGCGGAAGCAAGAGAGAAGGAGCATATATATGCTCATGAACCCCACTATGCACAACCACAAGTGGACACAAATTTGGCGATTCCAGCAACAAAGCTTGTTGATGAAAGTTTGGTGAATCCAACAACAAAGCTTGTTGAGGACAATGAAGCTATCATTGCAGTAGTCAATGTTATGGCGAATCCAACAATTAATATTGCTTATGTGAAATTTGATGAAGAATTGTTGGCTAATGATGAATAGTTGTAGGTAATGCAACAAAAACATCATATTGACATGATGTTATTTGGTGAGATAATCCCACTTGAATCTGAAAACCAAGTGGAAGACAACTTGTTTGCAGCACCACAGATTAGTACAAAAGTGGAAGAGATAGAGACAAAGACAAAGGCAAACGCAAAGAAGGAAGCTGACAAAAAGAAAACAGAGACAAAAGAAGAGGCAAAGAAGGAAGCACAAAGGGGTAAAGCTCTCATTACATAGCAGAAGGAATAGAAACAATGTGGTTTTGTAAACATTTTTAATTCTAACATTGATTTCCACTGTGTAGGTACACAGAACGATTATGAAGAATAATTAAATTTCCTTGAATCATGGGCTCCAACACCATGCCTTGATAAAGTTTGCGCAGAAGCTACAAAAATGTATGTTGAAGACAACATGCATGATGAACATATTAATGAAGTATTCAGGTATTGGAGTCCTTGAGAGATGAAATTGTATTATGGTTTTATGTTGCAGTAGATTGATGATCAAAAGAGCACTATAGAAGATAATATGTGGTGGCGACCCACATACAAACCGATTTTTGAAGAAGTCCAGGATATGCTTAGACAACTTGGAAGAATGGAATACTTGCACCAGCAAATGAAGAAACTGAAGTTTGAAGGATACAACAAAGAGAAACAGTTGAAACAATTTAGAGGCTACAGAATCTGGAAGAAGAGAAGAAGAAAAGTAAATGTAGTTGAAATCAATTTTTAAATTGTAAGCCTAGTTCAGACATAGACTAGCAGATATCTTAATTAATTTTTTATGTGGTTGTAATTAAAGGGGAGTGTTGGAGAATCTAATTCCAACCACTTGTTAGGTGTCAAAACCGTCCCTCCAAGTGTCATAGTTCAGTTTCATTGAGTCTAGTTTAAGTCGAGTTTGACTCTAGTCATTTATTATTGATGTTTCTAATGTAATCTTATTTAAGTGACTTGTAATACTAAAAAAAGCAAGTCCTCTCCTCCTTGTTTTTGTTCTCTTCAATTTCTATCAGCCTCTTTAAAGTCTATATGTATATTTTGATTCACATAAATGGTCAAAATATTATTCTAAATGATGATGTGAATGACGATGAAAATATTATTCTGAATGATGGAGAGAAGGATAAGTATTTTTTATTAAGAATGTGCTTAATAGTTAAATGTATGTATTTCATCTTAATAGGTCATATATTCAAATAAAGAGGACTTTGCAACACAAGTGAAGATAGATAAGTCTACCAAGGCCCTTTTTTTGATGGGGCAGCCCGAGGTGAGCCAAGACTTACTGGGAGAGGTGAGATATTGTTTTTGATAGTGCATTTCTTCCACATCAAAATGAGAGTAACCAAGTCTTATCGGGAGAGGTGAGATATTGTTTTTGATAACTCATTTCTTCCACATCAAAATGGGAGTGGGCGAAGGTAGAAAGAACTTCATAGAATCATTGACATTGAAGCTCCTCCTTATTTTTGACATTGAAAAATATATTCACTCTTTACAAGTTTTTGGAGACCTTGTGTTGGTTATCAATTGGGTTGTTAGAGCTTTCAGATGTCGCAACCTAGGGATTGTGCCTCTCATCAATGAGATTGTTCATTTAAAGGATTCATTTAACTTATTCACGATTTCTCATGTTTAGGGAAGTAAACACCTAAGGAGGGCTCTCAATTGGACGATTGGAGTTGAATGATTTAGAAGTCTCAAAATGACGGACTCCATGAGTACTATAATATATCTTAATATATTTTTATATCAACAACTTTATATGTGATGCTTCATTTTTGGATAGATTACACAGTAAACCTAGATATCTATTTTTGAATAGATCTAGAGATCTTCATGCATGAATACATCCTCAAAATGTATGTGCAAAATGTGATTTTATGTCCTTATAATAAAAATAACATTTTTTGTCTGGATTACAAACAAACAAACAAAAAAAACAAGAATAGAGTATATATACATCGTATATACAAAATTGAATCTCTTATTCTATAAATAAAAATTTAAGCTAACCTTAAAAAATATTTTTTTTTAATTTATTATTATTCTCTAATTTTATTTTTATCTTTAGTTTTTTCCCAAATGTTTATTTGATATGTACTTTGTGTTGTACAAACTCTATTAAACATTTCCTATATAACACAAAGTAAATATCATGTTACACTGGAAATGTTTAATAAAATTTTTATAAAACAATACATATTGAATACATTTCTGAGTCTCAAAAATATGGTCTAATGATTAAATGAGAAAATTTGCTCTCCACAAAGCGAATGGTCCAATCCAGAATGGTCCAATCCCATCCAAGACAAAACTATGTATACCTACATATGATTGCTCTAACAACAATTTCCTAACCCAAAATTTACCTAGAGTTCACCTCTCAAATTTGTGGTTCATGTAGACTCTGTCAATTCCATTTAAAACTAAAACTTCGAAGTACAATTTACAACTCGAAAATGTTATCGGATGAGGCGAAGGAAGCATTCAACCTCTAATACGCACGAAATTTACTAACAAGGGAGGCTGCGAGGCAGCAAGTCCCCGCATTAAGTTCAGCCTGCATAATACGTGATGTGTTACAATAAGACGAGCTTAGTCATAGCTATCATGGGAATATAAGTTACATTGGTTGTTCAAGCTCTTAGTTCAAGCTAATCGTAATAGCTTACAACAATTCTATGAAGCAGTATTGATCAAGCTCTTTCATTACCAATACTTACACAGGTACTAGTAATATGCAGTAGAGCTTATAACTCACATAACAGAACACCTTATACTAGTAGTGCTTAGTTAATACTACTCATGATTAAAGAATGTGCATAGTAACTAAATAAATGCACCAGAGGTCAAACATAAATGTTATGTTATGAACTTTAATTTTGTAGACCCACAACAAAGTGTCGATGTTGTAGATATCAAATATAAATGTTGTGTTTCTGAACTTTAATTTTGTACACCCACAACGAAGTGTCGATGTTGTGTCGTGAGTCTCCCTTGAGTCTTCAATTTCACAATAATGGCAATGACTATTCTTCGTAACTCTCAATGACAAAAGGAAGCTGCAAGAAATATTATCCACGATTTTTGGACTCTACTGACTGTGCCGTAATGTGATTGCTCTGGCACCGGAGCGGAGACCAATTTTTGTTTTAGAAAAATAAGCCAAGTAAATGATTACCCAGTATAACCATAATCAAATGAACCCTAGAAAAACTTACTAATTGAAATTTACAAGATAAGGTGTTGAATGAATCAGTCAAAAATGAAAAATGCAAGTAACCAAGTTTGAAGATTTGAGACATGTTGAGGCCTTAATGCTATGAAAAACTCGAAGGATTCCTTGACACCTCTGTGATTTTTTTGTTTTCAATTTCTTTTCAAATGCAATGGAATTGCCTTTGAATCGTAAGACACACGTGGAGTGAGGAAAGGCCATGGGATTGGACATTAAAGTCCCTGAGGCCGTATAAACTATAATTTAAGCGTTTTTTGGGGGTTAAGATCGCAATCGAAGATTTCAACGATACTTCGCGTGAGGTGTAACTTTCACGACGAGGCGACACATTACACAGGAGACATGTGATCGACATGCATGCAACAACGTGTTTGTACGCAACAACTTGTTTGTACGGAACGTGGGAAACAAGGCCAAGTAAGGGATGAACGATTTTGAAAATTGATCTATGAAGGAGGGTCAACCATGGCTCTCTAGAGCCGCAACACACTGCTAGAACCACCATGGCTCTCCAAATCTGCAACACTTGTGCCAGAAACATGGCTCTTCGGGCCTGCAAAACACTGCCAGAACCATGCTACAAATAATAAGAATCTAGTCTTACTGTTTACTCAGGGTTTTCATGACCACTTGCAGGCGTAATCCTCAAGCACAGAAAGGAAACTGATATCTGAGTTAATTCGTTAGGGTTTTTAAAATTCCTTACGTTTGAAAACAATGGTAATCGATTTTCTTGGCTTCGTTATAGGCGAGTTCCACATAGCTGTTCACTTCACGCTATTGCTACTCGACTTCTCCGAAATTTTTTTACTGACCAAGCTGGAGTTCCTAGCCTTCACATACCCAGGTTCCAACTGCGTATTTTTCTGTTCCTAGCTATGATTTTGGGTTATGGATGTTGGTTAGGGTGGATGCCTTTGCGTCTGTAAGAAATGAATGTAATTCGATATGGATTGGCTATACTTTATAGGATGTCCAATGGAAATCTTGTTGTGCTAAACATGCAATCAGAAATCAAAGTATTTATTGTGGTTAATTGCAGACAAACAGTTTCCTATTTATACAACGCTGTAGAGTCTAGAATTTGGTATTTATTCTGAACTAATCTAATATCTCTTCTGAAACTAATTCATAAATATCATAAAAAAGGAAAACATTAACAGACTCTGCTTTTTAGCTGAACGTTATAGAGAACCATGGTCTAGGCTTACCTTAATTAATGTAGTATTTATTTTGAACTAATCTAATATCTCTTCTGAAACTAAATCATAAATATCATAAAAAAGGAAAACATTAACAGACTCTGCTTTTTAACTGAACATTATACTTAGATTCAGTAGAATTTGCATTATCCTTAGCTTCAGTAGGATTCAAATTATCCTTCGCTTCACTAGAATTCACATTATCCTTGGATTCGGTAGAATTTTCTTTGCTCATTTCCGTCGAATAAGAATTGGCAGTGGAGCTGAATAGAGGTATTAAGAAAAATACACAATCAGATACCAAAGTAAATTTTATTTATATTAAGATATCTCACAGCTGACTCATTTGCTACGGTGGGCTATAATTACAAGGGAATGTGCCCTTCATAATAATGTCAATAAAAGGATTTCTATTTGCATAACTAGATGCATATACAGTCCTAAGGACAGCTCAGTTGGTTCAACCATTTCTGCTAAAATGAAATGTAGGTTTTAACCCCGTACAGAAATTACTTGCATACGAATTCTAAATCACAAGAAAAATAAGAATGTGAGAGCATAACACATAAAACACATATACACAGAGATTTCCCACTGTATCCCAAAACCGAGACTACCAGCTTGATTTTTCATTATATTCCTTTCAATGTTACAATACATATTTATACATGCCGAAGCATAAAATACCATGGACGGAAAACCATCGCGTCCAAAACCATGGACCGAAAAAAAACCATAGGTAGGTTCGCCCAACCTAATATAGGGTCCAAAAAAAATTTTCTCGGGGCGCTGCCCCGAACACCGTAGAGGGGGCCTACCCGCCCCCCTCAAACCCCCCGGACAAGGGGGGCTTCCGCC
>APFE031661679.1:0-20066 GCA_000404065.3 Pinus taeda | reverse complement strand
GTGCCCCAAGGCACGATGCGGACTCCTGTTCTGCATGTAAACAGCTGTGTTGCAGGCCTCTGCCCACAAAAACAATGGAAACCCCTGATCATGTAACATGGCTTTGGCAGCCCCTATGATGGATCTGTTCTTCCTCTCCACAACCCTGTTTTGTTGGGGGTTGTAAGGAACAATGAACTCCCTCCTAATGCCTGCCTCTGCACAATAGTCAACAAACTCGCCAAGGGTGTACTCTCCTCCATTGTCTGACCTCAGGGACTTGATCTTCCGACCTGTCTGTGTCTCCACAAGAGCTCTGAACTCCTGAAACCGCTTGAATACCTCACTCTTTGTCTTCAAGAAATAAATCCAGGTCCTCCTGGAGTGATCATCAATGAATAAAACATAATACTCATATCCACTCAAGGAAACATGAGACATCCGACCACTCACATCGGAATGAATCAAATCAAGTATCCTAGTCGCTCTGCTATCACTGCGGAGAAAAGGGGATTTGGCAAACTTGCCCATCGCACATCCTCTGCAAGTATCAAAGTGATCAGTACTGAAATCTGGCACACCTGTAGTGATATCCCGCAAGGTCCTCAAGGCTCCATGATACATATGCCCCATCCTTCGGTGCCAAATCTCACACAGCTCAGAACTGCTAGCTCTGTTGTCGGCACTATTGCTCAATGCCAAAAGGGACTGGAATGCAAACTTGTATACCTTTGCATGGCGTACACCTATCACTCTAGCTGAATCAGCTGGAGTGCCCCTGGGATACATCAACACCTGTCCTCCCCTGAACAATACCTCATATCCTCTGTCCTCCAAAGCTAAGATGGATATGAGGTTCTTCCTCATCCTTGGCACATAAAGAACTCCTGACACCTTCAAGGGAGGTTTAGACTTCCTCTGAAATGTTAGTGTCCCCACACCGACTGCTCTAACAACTCTGTCATCACCGAGTACTACCTCCATATCAGTGCCACTCTCTGAAAGCTCTGAGAAAAACTCACGGACTCCTGTCATGTGACATGAAGCCCCACTGTCCACATACCAGATACCCGAAGATGCTCTGCTAATCGAGGGAAAAGCATGCTCCCTCTGAACCTGTGTGGCAGGTGATCCTACACTAGAGAACTCACACGCAGTGAACCCAAACTCCCGGTCAAAACGATCTGCAAAGTCCTCAACCTCAGCTGAAGCTGCCACGCTCTAGTTCTTCCCCTTCTTCTTCTTCTTCTCCGGACACACAACTGCATAGTGTCCCATATTTTGACAATTCCAACACTTTACCTTGGAATAGTCATTCTGTGTGTTACCCTGTTTACCTTTACCTTTGCCTTTGTCTCCACCATTGCTTGTGGAAGCCTGCTTTTTCCCTTTTTCTTTCTTGCCTCCTGCTGACAGTGCTACATCCTCATCCTGCTCAACTGGCTTGGCTGCCCCAAGCCGACCTTTCATGATCTTTGTGTGAATGCAATCATCCCAAAACCTCTCCCATGTGGGAAGGGTCTCACGTGCACAAACCCCATCAGCAAAGTTTATCCATGAACGGGGGAGGCCATTCACTGCAATCCACACCAACTCAGTGGGTGGAATGACCTCTCCAATTGCTGCCAACTCATCTCTCACATTAGTAATCTTTGTGAGATATCCAGCTGTACTATCATTACCCATCTTAATGGTCTTCAGCTTCTCCTTTAGGACCATTTTCCGGTTCTCATTGGTACTCTGGTACAGATTGGACAATGTTGTCCACATCTCATGGGAATTTCTCTTTCCTCTTACATGAGGAATGCAATGGTCTTTGACTCTGTCTAGAATCAGTCTCTTACCCTTGTTGTTTTTTTTATTATACTCAGCTAACTGAGTAGCATCAGTAGGCATAACAACAGGGTTCTGTGTGGTATGCACTATGATGTCCTAGACTTCTGCCTCCTCAAGGATACTCTGCATTCTCTCATTCCAAACGTTGTAATTTGTATGCCCATCCAACCTATCCTCCACCCTCAATCCCAATGACATCTTGTTGTCCTAAAACTAAAAAATAGCATTATTGTAGTAAAGATAACACTGTTGTTTGTGAAAAATCAGAAGGCTGTAATTTTCCTCATTGTTGTCCCAAACTGCACTTTAGCACTCAACCTTTGATACCATGTATAACTTTCTCATTTCCCACCCCGGATTTCAGTTTCACCTTATTTCTCCAAAATAGTTAAATTCCCTTTCCGATATCCATACATTCAACAACTGGAAAATAAATTTTGTTAAAAACACAAATTCTGGAAATTTTACAGAATGCTGGAAAATGCAGAAATATAAAAATCAGCACATATAAACAACCATTCAACACATTTAAACACAGCCAAGGTGACCCTAGAAAAACCGCCTACAACTATTGGGGAAAACTAGTTCGAAAGCTTCTTTTATTTCTGGAAAATGCTTTTTACAGTAAGAGAAATACTGAGCAAAAATCAACAAGTAAACTTTTACAACTTATCTCAGCCTTGCTGAAACTCCGCCTCGCTGAAACTCCGTTGTACAGACTTGCTGAAACTCAGCCTTGCTGAAACTCCGCTCTGCTGAAACTCCGCTGTACATACTTGCTAAAACTCAGCCTTGTTGAAACTCCGCCTTGCTGAAACTCAGTTGTACGGACTTGCAGCCTCCTTCTCCTCACTGTCCAGAAATTTCCCTTGCTCTCTTGCTCTCCTTCTTTCAATCTGCTCATGAAAGAATTGATGACATTTTGCCTCCTTTTCCTCCTTTAATCTAATCCTAAGTGACTTTTGGGTAACCTCTAAATCCAATGGCTGAAATAGATTGAGATCTAGGACTGAGATTAAATGCTCATTTAAATCTCACCTTTTATTTTTTAATTCACCCCACTTTAATAAAGACCCACTTAGTCTTTTTTTCCAAAGTCACTTTTCCTTTCTATTTTACATTGACTTATTAAAGTCACTTTAAAGTAGACTTTGTAACTTTATTACTTTTAATTAGATTTGACTTTATTAAAATTAAAAGTCATTTTAGGAGAAAAATTAAATTTTTTTGGACACTTTTCCCTAGGCCAAAGATCAAAGCCTTAGGGAACCACCTGTCCTTCGGTACCAAATTTCAACAAATACATGAGTTGCGGGATCTGGGAAAGTTGGAGAAGAGAAGTGATAATGGGGAATATTTTGCTGAAGCGATGAATGAACTACACGAACAGGTGAAATCAAAGTTGCAGGACAATATTCAAAAATACAAACAACAGGCAGATCTAAAGCGACGAGAAGTCCAATTCAATGTAGGTGATGAAGTCCTTGCACACTTACGCAAAGAAAAGTTTCCTAAGAGCGCATATAACAAGTTGAAATTCAAGAAGATTGGTCCCTGTAAGATTTTGCGTAAGTTCTCAGCCAACGCTTATGAGATACAGCGGCCACCAGATATAGGCATATCGCCTATTTTCAACGTGGCAGACCTGTTCCCATATACTACAACCTAGAAGATGATAGTGTGGTACAGCCAGAATAGGACACCCGAGTTGGAGACAGTTCTTGGATGAGGCACATGCCTTCAGCTCAACCCCATGAGATCGAGAATATTCTCAACACACAAGTGGCCAAGAAGACTCATAGGAAGGAGTATCTATGATATCTTGTCAAGTGAAAGAACCGTCCAATCGAGGACAGTTCATGGCTCGACACGGTGCAGATACAAAAGGTGAGTTATTCTGTAGAGGAGCTCATGGAATGGAGCCATGACTTTTTCTTACCTTGGGAGCCTGATGCAAGAGCATCTAGCTGACAGGTCATCATGATAGAAGGTTGTTTGGTCTCTGAGAGGACTGAGAAGGAAATTGTTAAGTGAACACTGTAGTTGTTTTTTTTTTTATGTTGTTTTAATTTAGTAAAGGACAATATTTAGGAAGGTAGAGGACTAATTAGTTAAAATGTTGCAAGTAATTTTTATTTATTTATTTTTATTTTCATGTCAAATTTTACAAAATTGTAACATAGGACAATAAACAGTTTTTGGAACTAAAAAAAAAATGTAACCAACAATAGTTAGGAGAAAACAGTTTCCAGACAATTATTGAAAAGGAACATAATACAATTGTAAGAGGTTCGAATTTTTGGAGAGAAAGAAAAATCTAATAAAATATCTCTGAGCACACAGACTATTTTCCAATATCCTATAACTGTCTATCTATCATTCTAGTGAATTGCTTGAAACAGTGAAAGTACATTCTATGTTTTTTTTATTCCACAAGCATGTACATATATATGTTTCTATTTGTATTGATTCAAGCAGGCCAACAAATCAAAACAAGCTTGCAGACATAATTAAGGAATACACTGCAGAAACAAGGGCATACAATCCCTGAATTTGACAACCAAAAGAGCGTAGAGAAATCCTAGACATTTACATATGCTTCGAGCATCAAAGGTAGAGACAAGATGCAAGCATTTTCGAACAGTAAGGACGGACAAATCAAACAGGTACTTCTAAAGAATAACCAACTTTGTTTCATTTATAAAAATAAGCATAGAACCTCTGTTCGAATGCATACATTCACAAAACCCTTTGTTTAAATATACACATAGTCCATGTAATAACATTGTACAAGGTTCGAAGAGGTATCATAGCATACAGGTTTAGAAACCCTAACTGTAAATCAAACCCTACAGAAACTACCCACAAGAGGAACAGAGCAAGTCTAACAGCCTACGCATACATATTAACGGCAGTCTCAAGTCATTACAACCAACTGTTGTAACCCTAGCCTACAAAGAACAGAATACAAGTAACACAAATAATGAGGAACGACCCTACCCGGGTCTAGCCAGCGCACTAAGGAGCCGAAGTCAAAACCCTCCAGGACGAACATACCTGCAATGACAGAGATCAACCGAAGTTTGTGAGTAATCTATGGCAGATAAAGTAAAGACCGAAAGAAAACAACGAAACCAGGGTTCGAATTTACCTTGCAGAGATAGGGCACTTACATTGCAGTCACCTAGGGTCACTCTGCTCATGAAGAAGCAAGTGCGTCAGTTAAACAATGTGAAAAGAAGAAAGAACTGATAGCAGAGAACAAAATCTCACCTTGACATTGTAGAAGAAACCAAAGCCGAGACCCTACGACCGCAACCTGTCCACGAAACAGAGGAATATAACCAGAGAACTCAATGAACAGTCGTATAGAAGGATTCAAGACCAAAAGGAGTCGCACAGTCCAGCTAAATAACCGGTATAAACTTGTACACGGAGAAGCTCCAGATTCCAACAAGCAAACTATAACCCATAACTCGACAGAAATATTAAACGCCAGACAGAGAAACAAATAATAGAAAAACCAGGTTCAAATAAGAGTTCATTACCAGACGGAGAAGCCGACAAGTTTCCAGGTCAAGAGCCGAGCCAGAGTACTAGAGGCAGCGTAATGTTATATAGAGAAAACCGCACAAGATAACCATATTGCAGAACCCTCAAACCTCAACAGTTCATGAGCAAAATGACTGGGAGATAGGGTTTGAGACCCTCATACCAAAGCGGAAGTGACAATTCCGAGGAGTGGACACTTGTCCAATATCCATTAGCGCGGGTACAAATCATAAGTGCGGACCCCAAACCAATTATTAAATCATTTCAATCAACCGCCAAATGAACCAATATTACATGTAATCAAATTGTTCATCATTAATTCTATTTATAATCATTTTAATTAACGTTGGTAAGTGTGACAAGGGGGGCTAGACCTACCATCTGGTTTGTTGGCGCTGGAAAGTAGAACTCTTGAACAAAGACGACTGAGTATCATGTAAAATTTCCAGTTTGTTATATTTGCTTTAATTAACCTTTCTTGGATGAAGATGTAGCTAGTCTACCTTTTAAATAGATCTTGTCATTCTAAAAGATCTGATCATTGTTTTTGTTTTAACTAATGGGTGAATAGCGGCTCCAATTAGTAATTCTTTCATTTAAATGGGTTGTGAGCCCCACAACATGGTAGTGTTAATTGTAGTCCCTACGCATTCTATCCATTACAAGTGTAGTGTTCTTATTTTTAGTTTGCATCTCTCTGCTTTATTGTACATTTTTGCTTATGAAAGCATATATTGAAGACGGGGTATTATTTTGTTAATTTTTGTTGAGAAAGAAAGAAGGATTACAATTTCAAACTTGTAGTTTACCCGTCTGAGTAAAAAAAGGTCGAAGAAATAAAACAAACCATGTCATGTAAATTATAATTGGAAGAGATCATATTCATATTCCTATTCTCTGGCATTTCGTTTACTTGGTTTCCTTAAAGGTTATACGTTTGTCTTTGTTCAGAGTTTAGAAGCCATTGTTTTGAAGGCACCAATCTACTTGTTTTCTTTGAAATATAGCACATATTCTTTTTGCAGAAAAGAAAGTATTCTTAACCCTTATTCATTTTGCAAATAAGAAAAACATTCATTTTGCAGATAAGAAAAACATATATCTCTGCTTAATTACTTTTTCTTACCAATGTCAATGTGCTAATTTAGAGCGCTGCATCATTAAATCAATGATGGATGCAATGATGGATACTACTTTTAGCTTATGAGTGTATATATTGGTGTGTTACATTTACCTTGGTTAATATGTGATATACCTACTAGTTTGTGAGATAAATTAGTGCGGTAAACTTTGTAACTTTTACTAGAAAATGTAAATTAGTGCAATAATCTTTGTAACTTTTGCTAGAAACGTTAGGAGATAAATTAGTGTGGTAATCATCTATAACTTTTACTATAAAAAGTTTATGATTGAAGTTTTCATTATTGCCAAAATTATTGGTTTCTGAAAGAAGTTAACCTTGGTAATATTTTATAATGTTGGTAATCCTTTATAATGTTGGTAATATTTATATGCACTCTTGGCAACTGAGATTTTATGATTTATCCATTTGCATTATGTAGTTTAAAGTTTTGATTTTTGTCAAAAATATTAAACTGCAATAATTTTTTAAAGTCGATAAACTTTGTAATATTTTATACTATTAAACGTTTTTTTAAGTAGATAAACTTTGTAATATTTTATACTATTAAACGTTTTATACGCTGGGATCTTTGGTTATTTTACCAATAGTTGATTTTGGAAGGGGTTTTAAATAATTTATTATTATTTTAATGTTGCACTCTACATGATACCAAATCTTAGGACGTGATCTTCCACATAGAATAATTTTGTTTCGACAATGTTTGCTTTGTGGTGAAAAAAAAAAAAAACAAAAAAAAAAAAAACTCTTTTTTTTTGGACTTTGGTTGAAAAAAATACTTTCGAGTCTTTTTATAGGTTGGCAAGATATACTTTGATTTCATTTCATGCAACATGCAATTGTAATAATAAGAATCTTTAGTTTGAATAGTACAAATTTTGGTAATTATGACCAATCACTTATGGACACCGTACTCTGGTATCTTTCCCTGACACAGATGTGAATGTTATGCAGATATTAAATTGGATTTATTTTACTAAGCTTGAGATTCAATGACATTGTTTTCTTTTCCATGCTTTTAAAGTAATATAAATATTACCATATTATTAAGTAATTGAAATTTTATATGTAATTTATTTTTGGAAATTGTATCTTACATTTTAAAAGTTGAAATAAAAATTATGTTGGATTAATCAAGTTATAATATCGGAGGTTTAAGAAGAGTTATTCTAGTGGGTTCAACAATTTATGAGCCAAAAGAAAAGAAGATTGCTTTATCACAACTAAGAATCTCTGACAATGATGTTAGTAATTAATTTATTGAGAAGAGGAAATGGAAATGAATCCCCATGTTGTGATCATTTAATGGTTTCATAATGGTACCAAATATTTCTACAATGGAAGAATTCTATGTTTAAAATATAGGGTATTGTTGCAAAGAAATATTTTTCAAATGAATGGATCAAATGTTAACATCTGAATTTTATGTTACATTGAATGAATGTTTTTGGATATGATGCGTTCTTCTTCATTTTTGGAAGACTTATAATGTATATGATGATTAATGTTTTTAGTTTTCATATATTATATAAGGCCAAAAACATGATACAAAGTCTATATAGAGTATTATTAACATATAGAAATAATATGAATCTATTTTCAATATTTGTATGAAACATGGATGTGTTAGCAATATTGTTATATTTGAAACAATGTAATTATGTCTTCAAATATTTCTTAAGGATTTATATTATTTATTAAAACTCATATATATATATATATATATATAATATATATATAATATATATAATATAATATATTATATATATATATATAATATATATGGTGTACTTATGAATATATATACAAATTATTTGTAAAAAAATTTTATAGACTTAGTAGGTAGTTAAGGGATATTACATGTCACATCAATGAACTAATGACAACACATTTGTCAATACTTGACATCAAGGAGCACCCCCTTTTCCAACATATTCTAAAAATCTACCATCATCTTCTTTTCCTTTGCCTTCATCCTCATCACCTTTGCCATCAATCACAACACATTTCTAACCAGCTTCAAGCCAAGCGTTAGGTTGAGCCATTAAGACTTGGGAATGGATTTCTTTCTTCAAACCACTAAAAAAGAATTCCCTAAATAAGGTATCTAAATTCATTCATGTGGAAAGAAAGTCGCTCAAAATCAAATATGTACTCTTCAACTATACCAAATCAAGTAACTTTATTCAACTGACCCAAATAATAATTGCCTTATTCAAAATATAAAGTTACATTCTAATTTAAAGGTGACTTTATTAAAGTGAATGAAGAATTAGAAAGTGAAAAAGTGACTATGGAAATAAAAGGCTAAGTGGGTCTTTATTTAAGTGGGTGAGTTAAAAAATAGAAAGTGAGAATTAAATACACACTTTTTTTTTTAATATCTAGTGGAATCAGCAATGGTGGTGGTATCGTACTCACGTTACATGGGGTAGAATCCCATCGACTGCCACTATAACCGCTAGGAGGAACCGCCCAACCCGCAAGAACGACCCTCAGGTTAAGACGAGACTTGAACCCATGACCTGCACAGCGGCATGAACGACCCTCAGGTTAAGACGAGACTTGAACCCATGACCTGCACAGCGGCATGAACGACTTAGCAGATAGTTCGTTGGCCACGAGACCAAACCCCTGCGGGCAAGAATTAAATACACATTTATTCTCATCCCTAGATCTAAATGAATCTCAGCCATTAGATCTTAGGGTAACCTAAAAGGTCATTTAGAGAATAAAAGGAGAAGAGAAGAGGAAAAGATCAATTCATTCTTTCATGAGCATTTGAGAGAAGGAGAAGAGAGAGCAAGGAGAAAATTTCTTAGCAGTGACGAAGTGAAGGAGAGTAATAAGTAGACATTTCAACAAATCTGGGCAACAACATTTATTGGCACGCATCCCAAGGAAAAACTGTACACTAGGAGAAAGGCACAAAAACCGAGGAAGAGGGACAACAAGTTCTGGGCACATTTTTCGAGGCTGGCCATACAACATTTAATGTTGTTTTATTGCTATAAAAATTTCTATTTTGGCTGTTTGCTGATTGGCACGATTTCTGAGGTGGAGTTCAAGCACAGAAATCGAGATAAGTTGTAATTTGTGGTTGCTGGAATTTTTACTGTGTATTTCAATTTCTCTGTAAAAGCATTTTCAGAAATAAAGAAGAGCTCTCAAACTGGTTTTCCCCAAGAGTTGTAGGGGGTTTTTCAAGGGTCACATTGACCAAAAATCACTGTGTTATTTTCTGTGTGTGGCTGTCATAATTTTTCTTATTTTTATTTCTGCAATTCAGCAGTTGTGAAATCTCTAAATTTGTGTTTTCAGAAAAATATTATCATTTCCAGATTTTAGGTTTTTTATCATGCTTGGATTTAAAACTAAATGCATGGAGTGATAAGGAAAACTGATAACTGGAGTGGGGGTTGAAATTTCTTCATGGTATCGGAGCTTGGTTGGCTGAAAAGTGTAGTTTGGGACAACAAAGTGAAAATTACAGCCAGTTGATTGTTACACAGAAAACAAAAACCTTTACCACAGATTTGAAAATTTCAATTTGGTAGGACAATGAAACATGTCTTTGGGTTTGAGAGTTAAAGACAGGTTGGATGGGCATAACAACTACAGTGCATGGAAGGAGAGAATCCAGAGCATCTTTGAGGAAGCAGAAGTCTGGGGCATTATGGTAAATACCACATAGAACCCAATAGCAGTACCTGCTGACCCTGTAGAATTGACAGAGTTTAAAAAAAAGAATTCTAAGGAAAAAAGATTGGTTCTGGAAGGAATCAAAGACCATGTCATTCCTCATGTGAGAGGAAAGACTTATGCACATGAGATGTGGACAGCCTTGACCAGTCTTTACCAGAGCTCAAATGAAAATAGAAAAATGGTCCTAAAGGAGAAACTGAAGGCCATTAAAATGGCTAATATTAGTAGTGCTACAACATACCTCACAAAGATCACTTCAGCGAGAGATGAGTTGGCAGCTGTACTCGAGATCATTGCACCCACTGAGTTGGTGAGAATTACTTTGAATGGTCTTCCCAAGACTTGGGAGAATTTTGTGGATGGCATTGTTGCACGGGAAAACCTTCCTGATTAGGAGAGATTGTGGGATTATTACATTCAGAATGAGATCAGAAAGAACCATCTTGGGCAACAAAATAGGTGGAGGAGGGTGACAATGTGGCATTGTTAGCAAGAGGCCAGAAGGGCAGAGCAAAGAAGCAAGCTTCAAACAATGGAGGAAAAAGCAAAGGTAAAGGCAAGTAGTAGAACAAGGAGAAGGACTATTCCAAAGTCAAATGTTGGAATTGTCAAAAGTTGGGACACTATGCTGTTGTGTGTCCCGAGAATAAGAACAAGAAAGGGAAAGACAAACCCATGGTAGCTTCTGTAGAGATAAAGATCTTCTCAGAGAGATTTGATCAGGAGTTTGGGTTCATAGCTTATGAGACCACTAGTGCAGAATGACCTGCCATACAAGTTCAGAGGGAGTGTGCATTACCCGCTACTAGCAGAGCATCTTCTAGCATTTGGTATGTTGACAGTGGTGCTTCCCGCCACATGACAGGAGTTAGAGAGTACTTCTCAGAGCTTTCAGAGGGTGATACTGATATGGAGGTAGTACTTGGTGATGACAACATTATTAGAGCAGTTGGTGTGGGGACATTGACATTTGATATGGGACCCAAACCTCCCTTGAAAGTGTCAGATGTTATATATGTGCTTGGAATGAAGAAGAACCTGATATCTTTCTTAGCACTGGAGGATAGAGGGAATGATGTGTTGTTCAGGAGAGGGCATATGCTTATATATCCTAGGGGAACTCCAGCTTCTTCAGCTAGAGAGATTGGTGTGTGCCATGCCAAGGTGCACAAGTTCTCATTCCAGCCCCTGATGGCATTGAGTAGCAACACCCGAGACAGGACTGACAACAGATCTAGCAGTTCACAGTTGTGTGAGATTTGGCACTGCAGGATGAGGCATATGTATCATGGGGTCTTGAGTACATTGCGGGACATCACCACTGGTGTGCTAGATTTCAGTTTTGATCACCTTGATGTATGCAAAGGACGTGCTATGGGGAAGTTTTCCACATCCCCTTTTCCCTGCAGTGACAACAGAGCGACTAGGATCCTCGACTTGATTCATACCGATGTGAGTGGTCGGATGTCTCATGTATCCTTGAGTAGCTATGAGTACTATGTTTTATTCATTGATGACCACTCTAGGAAGACCTGAATTTATTTCTTGAAGAACAAGAGTGAGGTCTTCAAGTGGTGTCAAGAGTTCAAAGCTCTTGTGGAGACCTAGACAGGTAGGAAGATCAAGGTCCTCAGGTCAGACAATGAAGGGGAGTATACCCTTGGTGTGTTTGTTGATTTTTTTGCTGAGGTAGGCATTAGGAGGGAGTTCACAGTTCCTTACTACCCCCAGCAGAATGGGGTTGCAGAGAGGAAGAACAGATCCATTGCAAGGGTTGCTAAAGCCATGCTTCATGATAAGGGGTTACCTTTATTTTTATGGGCAGAGGCATACAACAGTACTGTGTAATTGTAGAACAAGAGTCCACATCGTGCGTTGGAGAATGTGACTCTAGAGGAGGCTTTTTCTGGGAAGAAGCCTGATGTTGGGAAGTTTCGTATATTTGGGTGCTTTACATATTCCTATGTCCCCAAGGAGAACAGGACCAAGCTAGAGACCACTGCAGACAAGGGCATCTTTATGGGTTAAAGCAAGACCTCGAAAGCTTATTGGATTTATATTCCTGCACAGATGAAAGTGGTTGTCAGGCGGGATGTGAAGTTCAAGGAGGAGAGAGCTTTCAGGAGGTCACGGGAATTGGAGTATCTAGAGTCACTAGACCCTTAGGAGCAGCTGAATCAGTCACAAGGATCCAGTGGTTAAGGATTAGGAGGTACATTGATTATAGTGTCAGGTCCATCAGTGAGCATTGGCTTTTAGAGTCAGGTGGGTGGTTTCTTGGGCAACATACAGGGCAGTCCACAGAGAAGTTCATAGGGTAGTCCACTAATGGACACTTCACACGATACTTCAGCATCTACAGGCACAAATTCATGCATGAGGTTAGTTGACAAGCCTTCAAGAGTTCAGGCTTCTGATGATGATGAGAATTCTTTCACTCCGGTGGGAGAAGCATGCTCAGGGAAGAGGAAGCCCACGTGGCTTGAAGATACCTTGCGCGAGGCCACATTAGTTGTTGGGCCAAAGAGACAGGTTAGAGAGAGTAAACCACCTGAGTGGTTTTGTAGTTACATGGCATTAGTAACAAGCATTGTTGACTCTGAGCCTTCTAGTTATGAGGAGGCAGCTAGCCAACAGGTCTGGAGAGAGGCCATGGTGGAGGAGTATTCTTCTATTATGAAGAATTATGTTTGGGCGGTAGTGTCGAGGCCTAAAGGTAAATCAGTTGTTACTTCCAGATGGCTTTACAAGATAAAGCATGCTGCAGATGGCAGCATCGAGAAGTTCAAGGCTCGATTTGTGGCGAGAGGGTTCTCACAGGTAGAGGGAGTTGACTATGGGGATACCTTCACTCTCGTAGCTCGGTATACATCTATTCACTCCATTATATCGATTGCAGCAGAGATGGGTTAGAAGATCCACTAGACAGGTGTGAAGATCACATTTCTCAATGGCTTCATTCAGGAGGAGGATTATATTGAGTAGCGCAGGGCTTTGAGGTGCATGGGAAGGAGTCCATGTATGCAGATTGAAAAAGGCACTCTATGGCCTGAAGCTTGGAACTTGAGGATTGATACATACTTGCAACAGTTTGGTTTCACAAAGAGTGAGGATGATCCGAACCTATACTTCATTGTGGTGGGTGAGGAGCCTCTCATTCTAGTGTTGTGTGTTGATGACTTGATCATCACTGGTGTAGAGAGAATCATTGAGGGCTTCAAGAGAGATCTTGCTTTAGAGTTTGAGATGAAGGATATCGGCTTGATGCATTATTTTCTGGGATTGGAGGTGTGGTAGGAGGAGGGGCATTTCTTCCTGGGACAAGGGAAGTACATTGTGGATATTCTTAGCAGATTTCACATGGAGGACTGCAAACCCATGTCTACACCTATGATAACTAACTGGAAGAAGCTTCACGATTCAGATTTTGAGTTGGTGGCTCCTACTCTATATAGACAGTTGATTGGTTGTTTGATGTATTTGGTCAACACTCGACCAAATGTATGTTTTACAGTTAACACTATGAGTCAATTCATGTGTGAGCCCAAGAGAGTGAACTGGGTGGCTGCAAAACACATTCTTCGTTACTTATAGGGGACTCTGGATTTTGGTTTGGATTATAGACAGGGTTATGGAGTGAGATTGGTAGGGTACACAGATTCAGATTGGGCAGGTTCTACTTCAGATAGGAAGAGTAGTTCCTGGTGCTGTTTTGGGTTGGGTTCGGCAGTTGTGTCGTGGATCAGCCGGAAACAACAATCATTTACATTGAGCTCAGCTGAGGTAGAGTATATGGCTGCTAGTTTGGCTAGTTGTGATGCCATATGGCTTCGCAAGATGTTGTTTGGTCTATTTGTTCAGGCATTGAGACCTTTAGTAATTTACTGTGATAATCAGAGTTGCATAAAACTCACAGAGAATCCAGTTTTTCATGACAGGTCAAAGCATATTGAAATCAAGTATCACTTCGTTAGAGACTATGTCCAAAAGGGAGCTGTCAAGCTTGAGTACATTTCCACAAATGAGCAGGTAGCAGACATTTTCACCAAATCCTTACCACGGGGCAAGCATGTCTACTTCAAAGACAAGATGAGAGTGGTGAGGAACACTTTCCTCGGTAAGAGGGAGTGTTAAAATTTGGGTACCAAAGGACAAGTGGTTCCATAAGGCTTTGATCTTTGGCCTAGGGAAAAGTGTCCAAATTTATTTTTTACTTTTCTCCTAAAGTGACTTTATAAGTGGTAAAGTTACATTCTAATTTAAAGGTGACTTTATTAAAGTGAATGAAGAATTAGAAGTGAAAAAGTGACTATGGAAATAAAAGGCTAAGGGGGTTTTACTTAAGTGGTGATTTAAAAAATAGAAATGAGAATTAAATGCACTTTTATTCTCATACCCTAGATCTAAATGAAATCTCAACCATTAGATCTTAGGGTAACCCAAAAGGTCATTTAGAGAATAAAAGGAGAAGAGAAGAAGAAAATACAATTCATTCTTTCATGAGCATTTGAGAGAAAGAGAAGAGAGAGCAAGGAGAAAATTTCTTAGCAGTGAGGAAGTGAAGGAGAGTAGCAGGAAGACATTTCAAAAAATCTAGGTAGCAACATTTATTGGCACACATCCCAAGGAAAAATCATACAACAGGAGAGAAAGCACAAAAATCGAGAAGAGGGACAACACGTTTGGGCACATTTTTCGAGGCTGTTGTACAACATGTAATGTTGTTTTATTGCTGTAAATTTTTTTTGTTTTGGCTGTTTGCTGATTGGCACGATTTCTGAGGTGGAGTCCAGCACGAAAATCGAGATAAGTTGTAATTTGTGGTTGTTGGAAATTTTTACTGTGTATTTCAGTTTCTCTGTAAAAGCATTTTCAGAAATAAAGAAGAGCTCTCAAACTGGTTTTCCCCAAGAGTTGTAGGGCGTTTTTCCAGGGTCACCTTGACCAAAAATCACTATGTTATTTTGTGTGTGGCTATCATAATTTTGTTGTGTTTTATTTCTGCAATTTCAGCAGTTGTGGAATCTTTTAATTTGTGTTTTCATAAAAATATTATCATTTCCAGATTTTAGAATTTTTATCATGCTTAGATTTAAAACTAAATGCATGGAGGGTTGAAATTTCTTCAAAATATTCATGAGAATATGCTACAAATAAAGTCCAAGCAACATAAAATATATGGGAATTCTTATGCCATTACCAACACTTAGGATCTAATGTAAGACACCCACATGAAGTTTGATTAAGTAATAATTGATAATATATAGTGAAAAATGTTGTTAACTCTAAGTAAACTAGCCTGTCAAGTTTGAAACATAAAATTTATTTAGGTCCAATTTATGGAGTCTCAAATCATGAAAAAAATTGTTAGGGTGAGGCCCCATGGTATTGGATGATTCAACTCCCTCTTGGTGGAATTATTATTTCTTAAATTTATTTATGAGTTGGGCCAACTATTCAAGGAGTTAGTCTAGTTTGTTGATCTTAACATTGACTATAGCAATTTTTTTCTCTACAAAAGATTGAGGCTAAGCTATTTTGTGATGCAATTTTTCATACATCCTTTCCAAATGGGTGACCCAGGCATTAAAATATTTGTTATTACAAGTCTAATTTACTTGCATAAATTAAGAAATTTATTATATTAATTCAAGATTAGTAAACTAATGAAGCAAAGTCATTGTATGTGGAATAATTAACTTGGTTTCCTAATATGTCACTTTTATGAATAATAATCTTAACTAAGAGTGAATTTTCTATCAAATTCCAAAGGAGCTATGAGATTTAAAGGACTAACCATGAATGTTAATTGAAGGCTTAAGTAAATAATTAAATTCAAGCTTTGACTAAAATTAGAATTCAAACTTCACATTTATGATTAAATAAAGGATAAATACCTTAAGTCATTGCAATTGAAAAAACTAAGTTATAACTTGATATCAAAACTATATTTACTTGAATTATTGCAATGTAAAACAAAGTTCTAAACTAGCAATGTAACTTTCAAGACAAAATAGGAACTAGTATTTTCTACTATAGGCTACCAAAGATTGCATAGGTATATAACAAAGTTGTGAGATATAATGCCTCAAATGGCTCACACAACAATACTCTCTTCACTTATGGAGATTATTGATTGGGAAAGAATTATAATTACTCATGCATTAAATGAAAAAACTACTCTGAAGAAAATCAAAGAAATTCTTGAGTCAAGTCTAGATAGTTAATAAAGCATCCAGTAGGGTATAAATGGGTATACAATTAGGTTATAGTGTCTCCATTCTACTCCCATGGGTGAAAGAGGCTTGCAACAATACTCTACAAACAACTGGACAATCATTAGCCATAACCAAGTTTTAAAACAAAATTATACAATGAATCAAAGGAAATGTTTATTGCAATATAAACATAAGTTAATTTACACATATATGAGAGAAAATTAAAGAGAATATAGATAGGTATTTACCAGCAAAACAATGCACTTGAAACTAAAGTATGTACACATGAAAAATAAGTGCAGATACCAAGAAATTGGGGGCCCTCCATGTTAATTTGGCAGCTCAAGGACAAATTCCTTCCTTTGGAAAGTCTTCCTCATCAAGAGAAGACCCTCTTTGCCCTTGGAAGAATTTAATTTGGTCAAGGAAAAATATATTTTTAATATAAAAACCCACATATGCACAAAATCTTAGGTCAGCTTAAAGGACAAATTGGGTCTCCAAGGAAGCATATCAATACAAGACAAGTCAACCTCATTTGGCATCACATCAACTCATCCATCATTCTCTCTCTCCTCTTGTGATTATTTCATACATCTGAAATTGCAGGTCTCTCTCTCACACGTGCGAAGGAAAGGAAGGACAATTTGAAATCTGTGTTTTTTTTTTTATAGCTGTTGGACAGTTTGACCATCCATTGAACACCTTTGAGTTGGAATTTTGATTTGGTTTGACTTGCATAATTCCGATTTTGGGAGGCTGGATTATTTGGCATAGAGATTGAGGTGTTTTGAGGAGTTTGACTATAGTTTACCTCAAGAAATTTGAGTTTGATTGTGGATATTCTCTCTCCTTTGACCTATATTTGGGGATTGTTTTCACTGATCGTTGACCAACTTGGAAGGCCGCATTGCCAGCATTTTTATCGAGACATTTGGATGGTTGTTGAACATTGACTAGAGGGTTGGTTAGGTCATCATTTGTTTTTGTAGACTATTGTTGACTTTGACCAAATTTGACTTGGAACGGATTTGACTATTGGCTCATCATTTGGATATTGGTTCGTTGATTTTGTTGGATAGTCAAAGGATTTCCTTTGACTCTTGATTGGTGAATTGGATCATTGTGCTCCCTCTGCTAAACATTTTATGACAATCTAATAAGAAGAAGCATTTGACATGGTTTTCCCCCTTGTGGGGTTTTTCCCTGGTCTTTGACAAAATTTGGTGTCTCTTGTTATTGCTTTTGATTATCTACTACTGGACATTGCATATACTACTCTATCTACATTTTTTATTGATTATTGGAAGATTAAATTGTTTTAGAAGAGATTTCTAATTGATGAAAAAAAATGGGCTAAAGTGATTGCAATGACATAGAATAGTGGAAAATTAACATGGTATTATAGCCAAGGTGAAAACAAGCCCATGGAGACAAGAGACAAGAGAATTCATCTTTGGAGAAGCCAAAGGAGCCTATTTGACTTGGTCAAGATGTATACCCCTTACTTCAAGGATTCTAAGAAGATGAGAGACACATCTAACTTTGTTGCTTGGAAGTGATATTGGATGAAAATGATGTCTTAGAATGTGGAAGGAAAGGTTATTGTACCTATGGAAAATGCTCTTGCTATTTCCAAATCCAAGTATATGAAAGGTGAGCTGCAAGCCAAGAAAATTCTCATTGATGGTTTGCAAGATCATTTACTTGTTTATGTTTGAATATTTAAGAAGTCTAAGGATATTTATGACCATCGTTGGTTGGGATGTATGAGGTCAACAACTTGAATCACATCCTCTCCTTGAAAAATCAACTCAAAGATATGAAGATGAACAAAGTGGAATTTGTGTAATCCTATGTCAAGAGGGCATCCCTCCTAACAAATAAGTTGCATACTGCAGGAGAGCCTATATCTGATAGAGAGTTGGTGATGGTGACTCTTATAGGTCTTCCTCCTATTTGGGAAACCTTCATTACTATTATAAGCATCAATAATGTATTCATGACATTTGATTATCTCATTGGTAAATTCACTCAAGAAGAGACCACGATGATTTCCAGAGGGCAGATTCAAAAGCATGAAGAAGGAGAGCCCTTTGCATTTTCTACTCAAGACAAGAAGAAAAGAGGAAGAGGAAGACCATATGGTTCAAGAAGTCCTTCCCCTATATATAAGTATTTCAAGAGAAGAAGAAGTAGAATTGAATTCTTTAGTTTCCAAAAGCATGGTGATTATGCTAAAAAATGTTCAGGAAAGCGAAATGATTCAAGATCCAACTACAACAACAATCAAAGCTTCAACAAAAAGAAGTTCAATATTAGAAGAATAGGAGATGATCGAAGAAGAGAATATAATAAAAAAAGAGGATATGATAGAAGAAGAAGGGATGATACAAGAGGAAGAGATGCTTTGGATGAACATGAAGAATGCCATTGTCTTAAAAAATGGTCAAGGGATTCTAGGTATGAGAATAATGTAGTTGTTCCCCAATCTAAATATATTCTTATTTCTTCTCTTTCTAGTTCTTCCGTTACATATTTGCATGATAACTAGTTGGTAGATAATGGGGCTTCTATACATTTCTCTGGATATCAAGAAGTCCTCTCAAACCTGGTTGAGAGGGAGACAAATTTGAAAATCATCCTTGGAGACAACACTACTCATCCTATGAAGGGTTTTGGTTCTATAAAATTTCACTTGGACTTTAGTGAATTTCTTCTTCTTCATCATGTTATGTATGTTCCGAGACTAAAGAAGAAATTGGTATCTATATCTGCCTTGGAATATAAAGGGGTGAGAGTAGGCTTCATAAGAGGAAACTCCCTCACCTGACCTATGGAATCTCACATGAAGTATTCTTTTACCTTAGGATCTAGATTTGAAAGACTCTATAGAGTCAATGGAAGACCTCTGCTAGCAATGGTCCACAAAATCAATCATCAAATTGAGCTATGGCACAGAAGGTTGGCACATCCACATTATGAAGCCTTTCCTAAATTAAAGAAGTTGGTTTATGGGATGCCTAATGTTCAAGCTAGTCATGATGTAGTATTTCCAGGATATGCCAGTGGAAAGAATACAAGGGTACCATTCCCCTCCATCAAGAACAAGGTCGATGGTATTCTTCAACTCATTCATTCTGACCTATGTGGACCCATGCCAATGCACTCTCTTGGTGTCCATCTCTACTACATAATATTATTTGATGATTCTCCAGGAAGACATGGATATTCTACTTGAAGCATAAGGATGAGGCTTTTGATATGTTCAAGTACTTATGGGCATTGATACAAAATCAATTAGGGAAGAAGATCAAGGTATTTAGGTTTGACACTAGTGGAAAATATACATCAAATGAGTTCATTAAATTTTGCAAGAAGGACAGAATCAAGAAGGAAACTATCGTACCTTATAATCCCGAGAAAAATGGAGTGGCTGAAAGAAAGAACAGGTATGTCATGGAAGCTTCTTTAGCTATGTTGCATGATCAAAAGTTGTTGAAGTTCTTTGGGGAGAAGATACAAATAAATTAGTCAATGTTTAAAACAAGGTTATCAAGCTTTGGATAACAAGACTCCAGAAGAAGTGTTCAAAAGTGTCCACCCCGATAGAGGACATATGAGGATATTTGGTT
>APFE031661671.1:50153-66300 GCA_000404065.3 Pinus taeda | reverse complement strand
CACCTAGACTTATTGATTAACTTAGTTGTATATCTTAGGCTTTTGTGATCCATATTGATAATAGTATTGTTTTACGCATTAATCACATTTTAAAATTTCGTCAACGTTTCGAACCAAGTAATGTGGTTCATCCTCAGGACAAAGGTGAAAAAATCAATCTTGGCAAATGTTTTAATAGCAGAGAAGCATCCATGTCCGAAATTAGCCGTTAGGAAATAACAGTTATAAACTAGCCATTGGGAAGGTTGTTGAGAAATTAATTATATTGTTAATAGTTTTATTGAGGATTATATAAATTTGGATATTTTTCTCTTAATTTATGGCCTTTTTTATTTTATTTTGCCAAAAAAAATAGTTATTTACAATCGAGTTGTCTTTAGTGCCACTTTTTGGAAGCTTTTCCTATGGTTTTTTCTGGTTTAATTTCTCTAAAATCTAATAGGAATTATTTGAAATCACAAGCTTGATGGGTATCCCTTGCACAATGGAAGTGCCTTAGGGGTTTTTTAGGTTCCCAATCCACATATACAATAAAAAAAACTAGTTTAATTAACACAAATCATGATTTCACCTTAAATTTTTCTCTCGGATTTCGGCATGGAAAGCTAGCCTAAAAAGTCTCACTAAAGAGAACTCATTTACAATTTTGGTCTTGAACTTTCTGAGGCTTGTCCATAATTAATGATTTATTTTTATTCTTATTTTAATCTTAAACTTTTTGACTTGAAAAATTTTATTCCAATTTAACTTAATTTTATTCCAATTATTTTGGTATTTTAATATAAATATTTGACTCAATCTAATCTAAATATTTGACGTAATAATGTAATAATGTCCTAGACTTAATTTAAGTCTTATTTATTTATATTTTAATATAAATATTTTAACTTTACTTTAAAATATTATCTCATAGAACATTTCCAATTTAATTAATTATTTTTTACCCAATCTACTTCTAGATTTTTTTTCCAATTTAGCATTCTAATAATTAATGTCAAAACTAGTTGTTTTATCGTGACTGTTTCTACATTGATCTCAGTATTTAATCTGGTACCATGATCTAATTGTTGTTTCTACATTGATCTCAGTATTTAATCTCGTACCATGATCTAATTGTTCATCTCATCGTGGCCATGAACCATACTAAATGGTTCGAAATGCGTTGACGAAAATTTTCCTATATAATTTTTTACTCAAAAATATCTCAACATTCATGATGGTTGTATCTCATATATAAAACTATAATTAAAAATATATAAATAACTTAATCTATTAACTAGTAAAATGTGATAAAAATAGATATTAATAACTAAGTTTCAGTTTTATAATCTAATTATTAATAACTATTAACCTTTATTAATATTTTTTCTAAACTGATTACATTTATAAACTAAAATAATTTTTAATTTATATATTTTTATTTAAATATTAAAAATTTTAAAATGAAATTACTTAAACATTAAATGCGATGAGAATTTTTAGATGTATCTTATCAACTACCCCAAGTTTCCTTCATCACTTTACCTAAAACACAAAACCAAAAGCCCAAACATATTAACAATAGTAATCGCAAGAAATTATTAAATCAATGATCCATTGATGCACTCGTTGATCCGTTCGAGGTGGGATACTTACCCTAAGTGTGAATCTAGGTTTTGCTTAAACGTGATCGGTGTGGGCAGGTAGGCTCTTCATTTATCACTCGTTTATCACCATATATATATATAATGGTTGGGTATAGCATTGGTTACCATCGTCACTGTGCCTGCACCTTTCTTTAGGAGTTTTGGCTGTGACTTACATTGCGTTGCGGCAAGACTAGGCTGTGACTTACATTGTTGGGTGGCGAGGAGTTTCTGGGTTTTTAGAGCATAATGTCGTATACCCGTGGACAAATGGAGGATCTTGATCACTACAGTGAGATCGCAACAAGGGGAATAACAGAGGGAAGTAGATCATTGACATAGAGCCTAGTGCCACTATGACCACCATCAAGACCCAGAAGTATGAGCCTGAAGATCCAAAGGAGGGGAAATGCCTCTTCCTCTGACAGATGTGGGTGAAAGTTTCTCCACTATAGTTCATTGTCAATAGTGGGAGCCAAAAGAACAAGTGAAGTGGTTGGGACGACAACACATCCACAATCATACAACATTGAATGGCTTCACCAAGGATGACATCTTCACGTTAGCCAACAGTGTCCCGTTCACCTACAACATCAAGCCTTTCACGAATGAGGTATTGTGTGATGTCTCTCGTCTTGAAGTTTGTGATGTATTATTAGGAAAACCATACTTGTGGAAGTGGCATGTTGTATAGGAGTCTAGACCTCGCTCTATGATTATTACTTTGGGCAATAAGTTGTATAGGATAACATAGGTAACCTGGCCTACCGCCATCTCTTTGATCACTACAAAGAAATCTAGTAAGATCATTTCCAGACTAGGAAATTTATCTTCCTTATGAGTTTTCCTTAGGGAAAGAAGAAGGTTATGCCCATGGCTTCTGGATAGGGCTACTCCATAGCACCAGCATATGGAAAAGGTCATGGAGGAGCACAAGGACATTTTCACCTCACCTACAGGGGTTCCTCTACACTGTCACGTCAAGCACTCCATTGACCTAACCATGGGCATGCCGCTACCTAATGGACTGATCTATTGACCCTCTGTTTTGGAGAATGATGAGATCAAGAGGTAGATTTAGGAGCTGTTACAGAAATGACACATTAGGCCAAGCTCATCACCTAGTGGGAGCTCAATTATATTGGTACAAAAGAAGGACAAGACTTGGAGACTTTGTATTGACTATCAGACACTAGAAAATATCACTATTCAGAATAGGGACACAATCCCACTAATTGATGACCTTCTGGAACATCTGAAGGGGGCCAAATATTTTAGCAAGATTGACTTGAAGTTCAGTTATCAATATGGGCCTATCGAACCCCCCAATGTGTGGAATATTTTTTTCAAATCCAAGGAGGGCCTTTTTGAATGGTTAGTCATGCCTTTTGGCTTGATGAATGGCCCCACAACCTTCATGAGATTGATGGATGACATCTTGTAAACCTTCACCAATGCATTCGTGGTGGTGTATTTAAATGACGTATTGATCTTTAGCCATATTTGGGAAGAGAACCTCCACCATATTCGACAGGTCCTTCAAACCCTACGAAAACACAAGTTGTGTGTCAATTTGGAGAAATGCACTTTTGGAATGACCCAAGTGAAATATTTTTTCTACATCATTGATGAGAAAGGTGTGCATTTGGACCCAACCATGATACAACTCATTAGGTATTGGCTAGCCCCAACAACTATAATAGAGCTCCACAAATTTATAGGTCTTTCTAATTTCTACCGTAGGTTTTTGTTGGTGTTCTCTCAGATCACTTGGTGTTTAAGTCAAGTCACCAAGGGTAGAGTGAAAGAAAAGTTTTTTCGGTTTGAAAACCAACATAAGGTGTTGGATAAGTTGAGGCATATCCTCTTCTCTGCACCAATACTCACATTACCAAACTTGCAACAACTATTTAAGATTGAGACAAACACCTTTGACTATGTTATTGGTGTAGTTCTTACTCTACAAGGACATGTAGTAGCTTACCACAGTGAGACACTTTCATAAAAAGTTCTAAAGTGTCCCACTTATGAAGAAGAAATGTATTCCATTGTGCAAGCATGTCGTCAATGGAAGCATTACATTCCAAGGAAGGAAACAGTCATCCACACAGACCACTGGCTAGTTTAGTTTATATAGACACAAGGGAAGTTGTGGAATGATCACCATTAGTATAATTCACAACTTAGATCAATTTGCATATCCTAGTGTTTATGCTTACTCGACGAACTCTAGTAATTGGTCCCACCTTTCTTCACCTAGGATGGATAAATTTACCATGTTTCCAAATCTTTCATCCACCTTCGTACAAGTTTGGAAAGTTGGCTTATTAATAAATAAATGATTAATTTCATTTTGTATGTTCAAATTAAATTGTAGGCCTCCTATAAATTCTTCTCCACTGATGGCTCCTTTTTCTTTTGCAAACTTTGACACATATGTAGCTATATTGCACAATTGATCCTGATAATTTTCGAATGGAACCAATTTTCCATTATAGTTATGAGTTCATGAAGTCCCTTCTCCTCCAATAAAGAAAAAATTATGTTGAATATTTTAACCTATAGCTCCAGCTCTTTGCACTTGTTCTCCAATTGCAACATGAAATTATTTTTATTCAAAACTCTTTTGACCTCCATCACTATCTCTACTCTATCTTGGATGTTGATCTCTTCACGTTCTTTTTTGGTTTTAGAGTTCAAAACCTTGATGATCCTTTATGCTTCTTCTGGCATATGCTCAATATCTTCTTTAGTTTTCTCTAGTGTTGCTTTGACTCTCTGCACCAAATCCTCCCATTAAAATATCATTTGGATTGAAAGCCACAATTTTGTAACATTGGCATTGATGTTGTGCCAAATGTTGTGTTTTTCCTTTGCCAAAATTTGAATGATGATGGAATGGTCTTCATACTTTTGAATTTGTTGCATAAGTTAGAAGTTTCTGATAATTTTTCCACCTGTTTATTTGTCAATGATAATTCCCCCAAAGCTTGAGTTGGATTTTATGAGGAATCCAAAACAATACTTGTGTTGTAAGCGAGGGTACAATCCTTGCTATTGATGTTCCTGGTAATGTCCCTATTGATGTTCCTGTTGATGTCCCTGCTATTGATGTCCCAACTGCCTCCCATTGCTCTTTTTCCTTTAATAGTTCTTCCATGTCTTGCTCCATTTTCTATATTTGAACATTCTACTCCGTCACTAATGTAAAAATATGCTCTTTATCCATATCTAAATGAGTGATTTCTTTAGTTTGAGGGTGTTCTGTGGTTGGGTGTTTGAGCTACTTCCTAAGAGCTTGAACGTATGCATTTTTTCTTTTGATCACCTCGCCTGCTACCTTGACATGACTAGGACCATATTCTGGTTTGATAACTAATTATTCCAATGTTTTAATTCTAGTGTCTTTTCCATAGAGGACATCCTTTCAATCTTTAGCTATGAATGCATGTTGTTCAATGAAACCTACAACTTTGAAAAATCCATGGTAGAGATGGTTATATTTTAATAAATCATGTCAAATTCCTTCTTATGCAAATTGATATGATCGATTGTATGAATGTGTTTAGTATCAACTAAAAATATTGAGGCACTGTAATCTTCAACACCTTTGGGGGCTGCAACCTTGGGTTTCAAGAAGGCCATTTGAAACTTTCCTTTCTCTAAATCAAAAGTAGAAAATAACTTATGATGAGTGGTGGCAGTCTGTTTCCAGAATTTTGAGTATGTTGAATCTTTGAGAGCTTCATTCTTTAACTTAATCTCCTTGTACCTTGTGAAAATACTTGGCTATGCTGGAGCCTGAGAAATAGATGAGATAGGAGATTCAATGGTATATTCTACATAAGGGAGATAGGTGGTAGGAGTGTTTGTCAAAATCAAAGTAGTATGCTCTTGTGCATCCCTTTCCTTTGAGGATTCTTTCTGAATTGTGATCACCTGAGGACTAGCTCTACTATTAATTTTGGTTGTTTTATGTGGGTCTTTCTACCTTCTCCTGAAAACCAGAAAATTTGCAGCCTGTGTTTCTAAATCTATGGGAGACATGGTTTCCCTTGGATTTTTAGTTTATGTACCTTTAGAGACAGGATTTTTGAATGAAGACTGACTAACCAACTGTACTTCTACTTCATGCAATGTGTTTTTTGTCCATTCTTCTTGGTTAGTATACTATTCTATCTCTAGCCTTGGTGTATGTGGATATGGAGTACTTTTTTTCTTAACCCTCAGCTTATAGATTCCTCCCAAGGGGTAATAGGACTATGTGAAACTGGGTTTGAACTTCACCTACCTCAGAACTATTTCCACCTCCTACAATGTAAACACCCACATGTGTTTTTAGTTTGAACTATGATTTCTTCTTATCTTAAACAAATTGTAATTAATCCATATTCAACATGCGTCTGGCATAATCTAAAGAAAATATTCTCACTGGAACAAAAATGGGTAGTCTATAAGGACGGAGATCACATCCATAAATTCTAATATCTATGTAGTTTGGGTATAAATACGAGTATCCAACCTTTGATTGTTATGAGAGATGTAAGACTTTCCTGATTTATAGAGATAACCTCGTTATAATGTCGCTGCATAATAAACACAAAGAAGTGTGAAGGAATTGGTCTACAAAATATGTGTAAGTGTACTCTGAATTCGTTATGACTAATGAAGTCTAATGGATAACTGACAAATGGTTACCTTGCTCATTCGTCTTCTGCAACTAAAATTTGAATATGTCTATACGATAATATAACATAATATACACTAACATCAAACAAGAATTAATTGTATTAAACAAAATTGAAGGCTTCTATCCCACTGAGAATACTCGCGAAAATCCTCAAAAATACTTCATGAACCCACTGGTCTATATAATAACCAAGTAATTGAGTTTCCATGGAAATTCCTTTTTTGACATCTCTTGGAAAATGGAAACAGGTTATGGGGCGTTTGTTTGAGGTAATTTAGCATTTTCATGGAGAAAACATTCAAAGATATGGGACCTCTAGGGAAATGTAATATTTTTGTAAAAATCCATTAATGTTTCAGTGTAAAATGGATGCAAAGAGGCTATGGGATTTATTTGCAAGGCTTGGAAAATGGTCTCAGGAGAAATGGCAAAGACAAATTCATCATTTTAGGCAATCACTGCTTTCTTGCCAGGGAGGTACCTGAGGTGACACCAGGCAGAGAATTCAGAGAATAATTGCATTCGAGGGAAAATTGATTAAGGGAAAAAGGACTCCTAGATACTAAAAAATTCATTGTGGTCAAGGTATTTATGTTTTTCCCAATTGTGTAGTTCATATAGGTTGAACACACAATCAGTTTTAGGAATTTTGAATTGGGTGTCGATCAAGAGTTTTATCAAGGTCTGGGATATGGGGAATCATGGGTTATTCGTCAATCATATTTCCTTTACCCTTCTATGTTGACATATTCAATTAAAAATGAGAAGGAAGGAACAGGTTACCATAATACTTAATTGCTCGAATTCTGCTGAGAAATTGCTAATAGACAACACTTAATCACTTTAGAATGGCTTGATAATGACTTGCACGAACTAAAAGAAGATGGACAGAAAAAAGGGAGGATCTTGAGGTTGTTTTATAAGGGAAATGTCAAGGGATTGTAATAGAATAGTGACCTTTTCAGGAGTGGGTGCAATAAATTTGAAATGAGTCGATTTAGCAGGAGGAATTAAATGTATAACGTCTAACTCATGCGTAAATTTGAACGTTGAATGATTGAATGAGGTGGAGCAGTGACATGGAAAAGGGATGGGGTGGCTGATGTGACATGGAAGGTGGAAGGGAGGATAGGTATCATGAGCAGATGGGAAGAGGTGACTCAGGCACAAGGAGTTAAACATCAATTTCTGTGCTACTCGGGCACGAGGATTAATCTTCAATTTATGTACTACTCCCTTTGGCGGCTTTATGGTTAATTTAGGAATGATGGGCGGAAAAACTTCTGACGAAGTGGTTGTCGAACTACTGGGTTGATCTGTAGCCTTGTTGTTCGACATCTGTGGATTCCCATAATCTTTATTCCTCATCGATATCAAAGCATCATTTTGATACTTCAAGATGGATAACAGAAGAGCTTGGGATGGGGAAGCATGATCGATAGTAACCAGATTAGTTTCTGGGTTTGGAAATGGATCAGTCAATACTATTGAGGTACTTGAAGATTTTAAACATTTCTTGGCCTCAGCTCGATGTGGACAATCTTTCGTATATTGGTTCTCATTAGATATGAAACATGGATGATTAGGTTTCTTTCACCCAAAAGGGTTTCTAGAAGGTTTCTCAGGAGTCAAATCTTCTTGTTTCTTCTTTTTTCTTTTCCCTTTTTTCTTGCCCCCTAGTTGCTTTGGTTCTTTTCCCTTGTTAGATGACACGACATTAACCTCCGAGGCAAGAAGTTTGTCATTTTCGGTTTGACTAGAAACTGCAAGGGCTTTACCAGATGGAGCCTTTGCGGTTTAGGTACTTGAGGTGCCAATCACACCATTACCGGCATGAGAGTCCCTACTTGATTTAGGAGGGGGAGGAATGGAAAATTCTAGTCTAGGAGCATCAGGGATTTTGTCATAGAGCATGCTAGGGTGAGTATAGATCAAGTCTAAATATTGTGCACGACCAATGACTTGCTCTTTAGTGACAACTCCTCCTTTCCCCATATCTTCAATAATAGAAGGTAATGATATTTAATAAACCACTCAACTAGAACTTTATCAAGAACATACATCTTTACCTTTCGACAATGACGTCGCCACTCATGAATATGATCAGATATGTGATTGGTTGTTGTCTGTTTAAAGTTGGTAAGGAGTTCCATTCCTGTTTCATACCTTAGGGTAACTGAAAGTGGGTTAAACAAGTAGTGGCAAGGGTGCTGAAGTTATCGAATGAAACTCTAGGCAATTCAATGTACCATTTCACTGCTGGACCAATTAGCATTCGGTGAACAAGGTGAACCCTAATCGAATCATCATTGAGGGTGTTAGATGAACACCACAAATGAAAAGTCATTATGTGATTCGATGGATATTCACCCGGATTTCCATTGAATTTAGGAATATTAGAGGTAATTTTATGAGTAATCGTTGGCCATCACTGGGCATAAGCAATTGGATCATTTGTCAGCCGGTTCAGATCTAGTAATTCCAGAGTTGCTACAAAAGGCAACTATTGACTTAGTTTTGGCGAAGCATACCCAGGATAAGATTGGATTTCCGAGCAGTAGGTCTTTGCATACCAACATAATGTATCTGATGCTGATAACTTTGATAAGGTTAATGAGCATAAACATTATAGTATGGTTGTTGATAACTGTTTTGAAAATGGGGTTGCCCATTACCTACATAGCCTTGTTGCTCAGGTCCTTGGAAAGCTTGTTGGAATTGCAATTGTTGATATTACACCAGCCATGGTTGTTGGACCATTTGTTGTTGTCCAATACTATATGATTGACCAAGATGTGGAGTAATAGTACTTGTTTGAGCCTAAGTCATTCCAGTTAAGGAAGTATTAATCTGAGGTTGTGATTGGGCCGTAGAGATAAGAGGTTGTTGTATTGCAACCTGAGAGACTTGAGGTTGACATACAACAGTGTTTGTACTTGCGACACAACCACAATAGTAGGTGTAGTGGTAATATTTTACATAGGTTGGGCTGGTTGCATTGAATATACAACCCTTGGCTGTTGAGGCAGTATTGGTACCCAACCACTGGATGTAACTCTAGTTTGACCTGAATTTTGTTGTGAGCTCTCATATGGTTGTTCTCCAGGAGGGAACAATGAAAAAGCATACTGCCCCCATATGGTGGCAATCCAGTGCTCAAAGGATAGATGGGTCTTTGAAGACTGGGCTGCCCAAATTGAAACTAGTATGAAGGAACAATTTTTTGAGCTTCAACATAAGAAATTCTAGATAGGATCCCAGAGGAACAAATAGGAACATACCATGTCTTAGAAACAGTCCCTATGTGGACCCCATCTAGTGATTGATAACTAGTTGGGACAGATGGTATACCAACAAACATCATTGGAGTGGCAGCAAGAAGTTCTATTGTGGCTATATCAGATGACACAGTCCTAGATGTTGATGGTTGCTCAGACATATTTAGTCTATCCAAAAGATTTCGTAGTGATTCGACAGGAACTTGCGATGAAGGATGATTAAAAGAACTGACTTCAGTGGTAGAAGGATATAAGTGGATCCCAGTTCCAAAATGCAATGGGGTAATGGATGAAAGATCCTCTACAATCTCTTCTATAGCCATCAGTCCAGGTGCAAGAGGTAGACTGTCATGTTTGTAAAATATTTCTGGAGCCGAAGGAGGTATAGCTTCTGCAGTAAAAGACACTGGAGGGGTGACACCTTCTGAATTTTGGAACTCTACTCCCAGATGTTCATGTAAGTGAACTTCAGTTTCTGGATCAACTCTAGATGGAGTTGTTTCAGGCAAAGAAGTGTCTACCGTTACACTAGGATCAGTTCTAATGTCATCGTGTAATCGCGGAGCTTCTTATGTAAAGGCAGATGTACCAGAAATGATCAGAGTAACTGTAGTCTCTGATGATGTTGAAACACAAGTTTCAAATAAACCAGGAGAATTGGACTTATTTAAATGAGATCGTTTTGACTAGAATGGTTTCGTCTCCAGAGTCAAATATGGTTGACTCATTAGTCTCCATGAATGATGGGGTTCTGATTGACTTTCTTCCATGATTGCGGATTACTTGATCCACTCAGAATTAAAAAGGGGAAAATGTTATTCCGAATTAAATAAATTTTAATGATGCTTTGACACAACTTTGCTTTTTCCATTTTTAAGAGTCAAGAAAAATCTAAAGATAGCTCTAGTTGCCTTCGATTTTTAATGAGCTTGAAGTGAAAAGTGCTCAGATGGACCTTTTGTTTTAAGGGGTCGAAAAGGAATGAAAGTGACTACTCTGGAAATCTAGATAGAGGGATTACCAAACCAATTACAAAACTGCAGTATACACCTTGGTGGTAAATTAAAGAGAAATTACCAAGGACTTATGTACGACAGTCAATCTTCCTGAATGTTGCGTTCAGTGCATTGCGATCCATAGGGCGGCATACACGGCTTCCTATGGAGAAAGGATATCAGCCTATTGTGGTTTCCCAATATATCCTCGATGGTATGGGGAGCACAAGTCCGTACTAGCACTTGTCGTATCAAAGAGGAGGAATCACCCAACCTTCGATGAAAACGATAGTTACCAGGTTTTATGACGCCAGAATACGTCTCTAGCCTAGACTTCTAGATGTGTTGCGTTAGGTTCCAAAGCATCATTATGTTCATTGAGATTTATTTTAGAGTTGCTCTTGCTTAGAAGTTTTCCTTTCAAGGTTCACCACATGATGTAGATGTAAAATTCCTAAATACACAATCTAGAATGATAAACCGTTGTTTATTTTTTAGCAATGAAAATCCTAGCTACTAAGGAAAGAAGATAATGATTCTTTCAACAGAGAGAAAAGATAACACACTAAATGCACTTTTTCTAAATCATTTTCCGCACACAGTCTAAATGCAAATGCAAATGCCTGTATTTTTTTTCATTTCCTTAATGTGAGAATGCCAGAAAGGAAAACTAAGTACAGATCTGAACTATTTTCTTCAAAGTGACATTTCGACAATTTCTTTTCAAAATGAAAGGAAGAATAAAACAACACTTTTTTATTTTGAATAGAAAACTACTTTTGACACTTAAAATATTAACAATTCAAATCAAATACAATGGAAAAAGTACAATCAACTATCTAGAGGAGGAAGACTTTACGACACTCTTCCTTTTTATTCAAAACGACAGTTACGACACTTTTGCATCAAAAACGACATTTCAATTTAAGCTACTTTTGACAAAGGACTGTAAATGATGGATGAATACATAAATTTTTTTACTAATCCTAATCAATGGAGGCTGAACAATGCAAAGGAACAAAGCTTCAGCAATGAGATACTGATCATAAGCAGCAAAACAGCTGAAAAGAGATGAAAACAAGGAGGAAAAAAAACCAAATTTCAATGAGAGATATAGTATCACTCAGTCATCACACCTGTGCTTCTCAGAAACAGGGATGCATCTCACCTACTATACACAGGAGGTGTGATGCATACTGGCTTCTAGTTACATAAAATGCAATTGGCTAGGGAGCCAAACTGAGTGGGTTTTTGCTCAAAATTTGTAGCGAATTTTAGTGATTTAAGTCGAGGTATGATGGACAGTAAAAACAAAGTACAGGGGTATGATCTCAGGAGGTTATTGAGCTACCGCAAGGGCATTTAGAATGCTTGTAAATCAGATGTTCAATTCATAAAACAACCTAGAGATTGATTGAAGCAGCATTAATCTACTTTGCAATTGCATAGCAAGAGCAGTTCGAAGGCTATCTAGCTAACTTTAGCCTCCATCTATAGTTTATAAAGTAAACAACACTAACAAACAAACAAACTATTTTCTCCACAGTGGAGTTTCCATTTTGTTTCTGGGAAAATTAGTGTCTTTCCGATCTGCTACTCCCACTAAGATGGCTAGTTATCTTAGAAACAAACAACCAAAGCACTTTGCGATTTCCTTTATATATGATAGATAAGAGAGAAGCAAAGAGGACCAAGCTGGATCTTCTACTTGATTCCTTGCTTGATTTATCTCTCCCTTGATAGAGCTTGCAACTCCTCTCCTACTTGTCCCGCTTTAAAGAATACTTGTACAGACAAAGTGACAAAACACCATCAAAGCATCTTGATCTATAATATCATGAAAAATGTAGAATCAGAAATACATTGACCATACAATTGCATTCACAAATAAAAAAGATTCAAAAATACATGATTATATGGAGGAAAACTCAAAGAACTTTATTAATAGTAGAAGAGAGGATTACAACCCGGCTGTCTGGTCTAGCATCATCCTCCCAGCATCAAAGCCCTCTTCACCTCATGAAAAGAAAGATCAACGAACAATACAATGCTCATTCTTTAAGACAAAATAACAACACTTCTTTACAAATTACAAAGTTTCAGCCTCTAGATCTCTCAGATGAGGGCTCCATTTATAGATGTTTGCAATGTGTGAGTCATATCTAGGTTTTTGATTAGTGTCATTCCACTTGTAGTTTTTAGTTCCACTTAGATATTTCTTGAATCTCTTACTCATCCCTAGGCGAATTCAGAGAGGCAAGTGTCATAGAGGAATTTTCTAGAAGATTTCATGAGTGTCCACTTAGCAAACTACCTCAGACATTTGTCCATTCTCACTCATCACACCCCACACAAGGCCTCTTTAGTATGCATCACAACTAGCTAGGGTAGGAGTCAGTATGCATCCCACCTTGACCTAGGAGTAGTCAGTATGGTCCAATTTTGGCTAGGTCTGAGTGGGTTTTCAAGTGGAACTTTTGGGAAATGATGTAATTAGTTGACCATGATCTTTTAGGGTATGAAACAACACTTTTAGGGGTTAAATAACCCTTGTTTTATCGACATATATGATTGGGGTTGAAGTGCCCAAATATGTCTATAACACCTGCCTATTTAAGGAATTCCGTGATGTATTCGCCTGGTCTTATGAGGAAATTCCCAGCATAGATCTGTCTATTGTCGAGCATAAGATCAAGATTTATGACAATGTGAAAACTATCCATTAAAGCCTTTGACTGGTCCATCCCTGAAAAACGCGAGCCATAAAAAACGAAGTAGAAAAATTGTTACATGCTAGTTTCATCTATCCTGTTCCTTTAACGGAATGGGTTTCCAATCTAGTTCTTGTCGATAAAAAACAAGGAACAATCCGTGTATGTGTCAACTATCGGAATTGAACACTGCATGTCCTAAGGATAATTAATCGACATCATTCATATACCAAATCATTGATGATTGTGCCAATTGTGAATCATTTTCATTCATGGGTGGATTCTCATTTACAACCAAATTGCTATAAAACCCAAAGACTAGCATAAAATTACCTTCGTCTAACCTTGGGGCATCTTTGCCTATCGAAAACTCCCATTTGGTTTAAAGAATCCTGGAGCAACTTTTCAAAGAGGCATGGACTACCCATTTCATGATATTAGGCATATCGTTCAAGCTTACTTGAATGACCTTCCAGCCCATTCCAAGAAATGAACGCAACACCTAAACCATTTAACAGCTTTCTTTCTAAGGTGTCAGTTTTACAACATCCACTTGAATCCCCATAAATGTGTTTTCTTTGTCGAGTCTGGACACTTACTTGGATTCATTGTCTCCAAGTATGGGATTAGGTTTGATCCCGATAAGGTAAAGGCAATTACTCAATTTTTGGAGCCATAATCGGTTCTACAACTCCAACGTTTGCAAGGGAAAGCAAACTTTTTATGATTATTCATCGTAAATTATGCCAAATTGACGAAAGGTTTCATGCACCTACTTAAGGAAGGACGATCGTATCTGTGGGATGATCAAGCTCAATGATCATTTGATTTCTTGAAAAAGGTGCTTATATCAGCCCCACTCCTTAGCGCTCCTGACTATATCCGCAAATTTCTTCTATACCTAGCATCCTTGCCATACTCTCTTGGAATGGTCTTGGCTCAAACACATGATGACTGGGGTGAACATGTGATCTATTTTCTGTCTAAAGGCCTACCTCAGCCCAAACTCAGATATTCACATGTGTAAAAGCTGTCATTGGGAGTTTGTTTGCTATCAACCGATTCCGACAATACATACTATTGTGATAGACTACTGTCATTGCCTTGGAGAATCCCATGAGACATATTTTGTCTCATCAAGTAATTGGAGGAAAATATTCAAAATGGATCGTGATCCTCCAACAATTTGATCTAGTTTTCACAGTCGCCAATGCGAAGAACTCCTTATTCTTTGCCAAAATTTTGTCAGAACTTCCCATCATCGATCTAAACGAGATAGCCCATGATCCTCTCTCGGAGGAGACTATCTATCTTATTGACACCACTGACCCTTGGTATGGGGACATTCTTGTCCATCTCCAAGCCCAACATTTTCGCCCCAAACTATTGACAAGAGACTGTCGTCGCATCCGTCACCAAGCGCAACACTATCTAGCGATTAACAATACATTATACTGTCATGGTGTGGATACAGTTCTTCGGTGTTGCCTCACCCATGAAGAGGCAGAGAACGTTTTAAATCACTACCATGCTGGAGCATGCAGCGGTCATCTTTCTGGCATATCTACCATATAGAAAATCTTACGCACAAGCTATTACTGTCTGACATTATTCAAAGATTGTGTCAATGCCATCCAGAAAAGGTATCCTTGTCAAATATTCACAAATAAAATGCACGCTCCTCCGGACCGACTACACCTAGTGATCTTCGTTGGCCCCTTTGCTAAATGGGGGATAGACTTCGTCACTTGTAATCCTATTTCCTCTGTTGGACACAACTATAACATAGTAGCAGTGGTGTACCCCGTACAAATGTTACAAACCATGGATCTCACTTGTAGAACCATATGATGTCTAATTTAACATCCCTGCTTGGTTTTAGTCAGGATGAATCATCCTCATACTAGCCCCAAGATAATGGTCAAGTGGAATTCATCAATGGCGTCTTAAAAACCATGATCCGTAGGTTGGTAGGAAACCATAAAACCAATTGGCACCGAATGTTATATTCGTCGCTATGGGCATACCGAACTTCGATAAAAACTGTCACGGGCTTTACACCTTTTCAACTAGTTTTCGGCCTGGAAGTAGTTCTACCCATTGAGTGTTAGATCCCTTCCTTGAAAATAGCCGTTGAAATGCTGCCCAACATTAATACCAAAGAAAAATTATTACTATACTTTAATCAACTGGACGAAACCGGTCGAGATGCCAAATTGGCACTCGAGGCTCACAAGCGCCAGGTAAAATCCCAATATGACAAAAAGGTTAAGCTTCATTCTTACCAAGAGGGAGAACTTTTTTTGCTCTATGATATAAAAATTTACCTCTTGGGGGAAGGAACACTTCATTAAGAAATTCCTCTCAAAAGGCGTATATGAACTACAGGATTGGGAAGGAGTGCCACTCGTGGAGCCCAAAAATGGGCTCTATCTGAAGAAGTATTATGCCTAGTATTGCACTAGGCATGTGCTTTATAGTTTTATGTATTCATAAGTTTTTCTTCCCTTTTGGTGTGATTTGATTGTTTTGATATTTATAGTACTTGTCTCGTACATTCTTCTCGCAATGCAGATGTCTTCATTACCCTTAACATACATAAGATATGTAGATGGTGCCAGTCATCACACACAACACATTGCATCAGCTGCTTGGGTCATCTACCCACCCGAGTCAGAACTATTTTGATCCAGGGGAGTATTTCTTGGTAACACCACCAACAATATTTCTGAGTACATGTCTATAATGTCACTTCTCATAGAAGTGTCATCAAGGGACATCTCCAATCTGGTGGTCAAGTTAGACTCCCAACTAGTCGTTATGCAATTGACAATTGACAAGTCGTTAT